>JASPKZ010009158.1:0-170075 GCA_030220185.1 Diploptera punctata
CAAAATTAACCTCATTGTCAAAACACATGACATCGAGAAAATTTAGATTAATTAAAATGAGTCATTCCGTTGCCAGCATTAGTCAAAATAAAAATATAATAAAGTTAATTTTTAACTGTTTTTATGCAAATAATTATTTCCGGACTAAAATATTCAAATCATTGTCAGTATTATATTAAGACCTTGTCAATAGGGTGAGTAAGTAATTTAAGAAGACATCCACATTAATTTGTTGAAATATATCAACTTTTTTTATATACATAAAAACTTAAATATCACATGTTACACAATGAATAATTGTGTTTAGGCGGGAATAATTTGCAAGACATGGTGACCCAATGGAAGTTGGAATCAACCTTGCGTTTGATATTTAAGAAGTTGCACTAGGAAATAACCATGTAGTAAGTACCTCACAACCAAGTGCGATGGACGTCTTCTTCAAAAGGATACAGGTAACAAGAAAGTGAAAGCATATTATTTTGTACATGCGTAAAATGGTTTAAGTCAAGTAAAGCGTGCCCTTTATGTTTTTCGAGAGACACATACTAATTAGGGAACGGATTTTAAGGTGCAGCATTTTTGTAAAATTAAAAACATAGTTATCATAAGGATAGTTCAATATCTGTATTTTGAGGCATAAACTGAACCAAAGTAAAACCAATTGGTTGCATCTTTCCGCGAGATTAACACATTCTTCCCCACTCCTTACCCTTTTATGATAATCACATTTTTCTTTTCTTTTCTTTTTTTTTTTTTTACAGAAAATATATATTTTCACTCTTAACTTTTTAAACTATCTTTCAGAAGTCAACAAAAAATAAATAAAACGTAATTTATATACCACTACTAATATACCAGCAACAACGACCAATTTACAGTCACATATTAGTCCATCCATGCTAGAGTTGTAATATCAATTTTCAAATAAAAAAATCTTGCTGGAACAAATTAAACTGATTTTTAAAATTATTTTGTCGTTCAGTAAATAAAGTAAACATTAATATATATACACTAAATCTGAAAAGTAAATAAATTAAAAATTTGTTTATTTTATTTCAGTTTGAGTATATAAATTTAAATAAAAAGATCTTAAACTAACTGAGTTAATTTTGCTCTAGCGTTAATATTTTAACAATTTCTATTAATGGATAATACTCTCGTTTTCGGTCATGTTAGTAGTACACAGTCTGAATCAGAACAAATTTCGCAACATAACAATAATAATAATAATAATAATTTACTCGCTCTTATAAATTTTACAATACATTATTACAAATAAATACAAACAATTACATACTAACCAACTAATTAACTCACTGGGACTATTGAACCTGACGGTTCATGGCTGTGCGGACATAAGCTCTCCATACATCCTTTATCATGAGCTAATGTTTTCCAATCATGCCTTGTATAATCTACTTTCCTCGAATCATGGCTAATGCTATTATATCACCTCATCATTATTGGTCTAACATCTGGGCGTTTTCCTTCTGGTTTTCCTACAGGAAGCCTCCATGCCCCTATGTAATTCCTCATTCGTGCCAAATGACCTGCCCATCGCAGTCTATGAGACTTAACTGTTCTTATTATATCTGGCTTCCATTAAAGATAATGTAGTTGGCTGCTGTGTACTCTTCTCCATTAATTGTCTCATCTCTCTTTGGTACATTTTTTTCTAAGAACTTTATTCCTAAAATTCATAATCTTCTTTCCTCCCTTAAAGTAAGAGTCCATGTTTCCTATCCATATAATATAACTGGGAGAATAACGGTTTTATGTATCTTCAGTTTAACGATTTTTAAGGGAATGTGAGACAAGAGTCCCTGTAATACGTAATAGCATTCATTTGCAGAATTGTGTCTATGTTTAATTTCTTTGTGAATCTCATTCCTATTTATAATCGTTTTTCCTACATGGCCTATTTGATGCAGCCACTTCAAAATTCTCCTGATTTGTCAATAGCTGTCCATTTCCATAACAATTACATACTACGATCTAAAAGAAATAATCCATCCATAGTAATTCTGCCCGAAGGCAGGTCCTTAACTGCAATCATTGCATATTCATGCTATGCTTGCAGCTTTACTAGGGAATTGTAGGTGTGGTAGCTTCCTGTTGCTTTCCACACCGGTGAAGGATGATGATGATTATGATAATGATAAGGATGATCATGATGATGATTGCCGTATGATTTCGGGGACCGTTTGGGCCTTAAAGTTTTCCTGACATTTGTCTTACAGGTGAGGAAAAACCCCGATAAAAACTATATTTGCTATTAAATATTCTTCACAAAATTCCTAAAACTATATATATACTGTATATAATTTTAATACGAATTCCTAATACAGGCCTATTGAATAAATTCACTCCTAAAACAATGCCTGTTTAAGGATTTCTTAAGTCTACATGACATTACTGTTTGGTTCCTACAACTTGTCTTCTTGTTTCATAATTAGGCAAATCAGCATTATCAGCATTGTAAACTCACTGGCACTTTCAATCCGAGGGTCATGACCGATATAAACTCTCCATACATTCATATCCGGGCTATTGTTTTCCAGTCATTCCATGTATAGTTTACTGTACTTAAGTTTTGTTTAATCTCGCGCCTCATTCTTGGTCTACCTATTGGGCGGTTTGCCTCTGTCTTTCCTACAAGAAGTCACCATACCCCTCTTTGGATCCCCTATTCAACTATTATTTATTGATTTGGATATTTTAACTGTAATGAATTTGTATATTTATGATATTTTAGTTATTTGTTTAGAATGAATATTATTTCAATTTAAGATGTGATGTTCACTCCTACAGTACGAGATTTTGTCAAGTATTGATGTTTTTGTATTGAATGAAATTCACACATTTATTTTATGATGAGTATGAAACTTTTTAAATACAATATTTTCTCAGCATCATGTTACTTTAACATATTTTAAATGCAGATCTTATAATTTTATCGGTTAGTTAATTTTATTCTATAAATCTTTTAATTGTATTGCCCACACCCAATGGAGAGGTGGGATCTATAGCTCGTAAACAGGCAGGGACTACTACCCCGTGAGGTAGCTCTACTCGTCTCAATGGTCCCTTCCTGACACCCAGTTTTTTTTAAGAAAAAATGCATAAACAATAAATAAATCATACTTTCTTGCACGATAGTGCGTTTTGTCGTACTTACAGCAATGGCGACCATGATTGAAAGTTCAACTTCCTACATTTCGGGGTTGCCAATCTAAATAACTATACTGTGATAAAATAAATAGGCCTATACTGTAATATTACATATTATAAACCACGTGTGGAAGTAAAACCACTGCCCCCTACGTATACTACGTACAAAAATATCAAAAGGTAGTGTTAATATAGTCTACATTATACAAAACAAATCACTGCATTTTAAATGAACTGAACTTTATTTGAAACAATATAAAAAAATAAATACGTACTTGCCGCCATTTTAGCCTGGTTGGTGTCACGGCCTCCTGTATTTTCAAACTAATAAACATTGCCCACACTGTTAACGTTAGTCAGTTGTTTATAATGAACGCAAATATTTCCAACAAAGATGTTATTACATTACTATTATTTATTATTTTGAAAACACCATCGTGCAAAAAATAATGCTATCGCTCGTTTTTTAAACATTTTCCTCGCTTCAGCAAAAACCACTTCCCAACCTCGCATCGTAATATACTATTTCATAACCTAATTTATGTTATAAATTAGTAAACATTAGTAGCGTAGTGGTTAAGGCACTGAGCTACAAGCCAGAGGTCGAGGGTTCAAGTCCCGTTGGGGTCAGGATTTTTAAACTGACCCAAACCTCTGGCGGCACTATGGCCCTGGGGTCGACTCAGCCTCTAACGGAAATGAGTACCAGACGCTTGTTCTGGGGGTAAAGGCGGCCGTCACGCAGGGCTGACAACCCGGCTGACATAAAGTGCCGATTGTCTAGAAAAAGTGGAGCCTTAACCTCCTACTGCCCCAAGGGCCTCCGGGCCTGTTGTGGGATCAATTTTTTATAAGAAAAAAACATTATTCGAATATCGGAGAATAATGTGCTTAGAAAAATGTTTGAATCAAAGAGACGAACAGATCGGTGAATGGAGGAAACTGAATAATAGTGAGCTTCATTGTAAAATATCCTAAAATCCTCAATTCGTGTGTAACTTAGGGTTCGGATGAAGAGATGAGATGAGATGAAGCCCCTATATTATAGAGGTCTGTGAACGACAAGATGTCGGCCGACCACGTCTGACGCACCGTCACAGGGACGAATGAACGAAATGAACGAGATGAATATGGAGAAATGGTGGAATGAAATTTGTGACGGGGAAAATGGGAGAAACTCCCAGAAAACTATGTACAAGCACCACGAAATTCACATGGAGTTACCGAGACACGATCTCGAGATCCCAGCGGTGAGACGTGAGCGTCTAATCGCTTAAGCCACGAAATTAATTATGATATTTACAGCTGCGATGACAGAAATGAGGAAAGAAAGAGGGTACGGTACGTCATATAGAAAAACCAAAGGGCAAAACAACAAGTAGGTAAGACAAGAATGGTATGGGAGAAAAAAGTATACAGAAAATGATTGGAAAATATTACCTCAGAATAGGGCATATATATATATATATATATATATATATATATATATATATATAATGTCCGTACGGTCATGAATTATTAAGATTAATGGGTGCTAGGAATCACACTTGAGGTATAAGAAATTGGGACTGGAAGTAAATATCAATAAAACTAAATATATGGTCACACACAAAAATACATTATATAATGGAAATGGACAGCTAATGACAAATGAGGGAAATTTTGAGGAAGTGGCTGAATCCAAATACCTAGGAACAATAATCACAAACAGAATGAGATGCACAAGGGAATTAAACATAGACTCAATTCTGGAAATGCGTGCTATTATGCATTACAGAAACTCTTGACTTCCCAACTCCTTTCAAAAAAACGTTAAACTGAAAATAACAAAACTATTATTCGACCAGTTATATTATATGGATGCGAAACATGGACTCTTACAATAAGGGAGGAAAGGAGATTACGAGTATTTGAGAATAAAGTTCTTAGGAAATCTTTTGGACCAAAGAGAGATGAACAGACAGGTGAATAGAGAAGACTACATAACAGTGAATTACATGGTATTTTAGGAAGTCAGATATAATGAGAACAGTTAGGTCTCATAGACTGCGATGGGCAAGACATGTGGCACGAATGGGAAATGAAAGACGTGCATGGAAGCTTCTTGTAGGAAAACCAGAGGGAAAACGTCCAGTTGGTAGACCAAGAATGAGGTGGGAGAATAACATTAACAGGGGATAATTGGAAAACATTGGCTCAGGATAGGGATACATAGAGAGCTTATGTCCACGCGGCCATGAACCTACGGGTTCGATAGTGCCAGTGAGTGAGTTAGTAGTTAGTTAGTTAGGGATCACACTTGGGCTTACATGACATATGCACTGTCACCAATGAGCTTTGTTACCCCTAAAACTGCTAATATAGTTAATTTAGATATTTTATTGTTTGCTCCTTCTCACCGCTCACTCTCCTTTAAGGGTGATAGGGATCAAACTTGGGCTTAATATCATCGGGACTATGATCAATCAGCACAGCAAGCCCGAAAACTGTAAACTGAACACTAATCTCGGCTACTTTTGACATAATACCTTTTACTCCTTCTCATCGGTTCATCCCTTTATGGGTGTTAGAGTCAAACTTGGAGATAATACCATCTGCACTATCGTCAATCAGCTTAGCGACTCCGAAAACAATAGATTTGACAATAATATCGGTCACTATTTTAATTTTATTTTCCACCCCTTCTCACCCCCTCGACATATTTAGGAAACTTTCAAGTCAAACGTAGGCTTAAATGTTATCGGGACTGTGACCAATCAGTAGAACGACCCCTAAACTTTGGATTCGACATTAATCTCGATCACTTTTTTAAATGTTATTTTTCACCCCTTCTCATTCATCTCTTTAAGGGTGCTAAGGGACAAAGTTGGGTTTATTAAACAAGCGTCCCTAAAAACTATGTTTCAACATTGATTTCGGTCATTTTGACCATTTCATGTTTCGTCCTTTCTCGCTCCCTTAGGGGGTAGGGTCATACTTGGACTTATAAATAAATTGAGACTGTCACCCATTAGCTAAGAGACCCCGAAAACTATGAAACTGTTGGTTTGACAATAATCTCGGTCTCTCGGGGATTCTAGGAATCGAACTTCGGTTTAAATACCGTCTCTACTATCACCAATCAGAGCGGATCCAAAATCTATGGATTTGGCATTAATCTCGATCCGTTTGTAATTGAGGCGGTTAGAAGCAAAGGGATGCAAGTGCAAGTTGAGAAAAATAGATTTAAAGTTGAAGTTGTATAAGAAATCAAGGAAAATAATAACAATCAATACTTTATTTCTTCTAATACATACACTTATCCCTTTGCCATTAAATAAAATTATGTTTCAACAATGTAAATATGCACCAAACTCGTTTTTTGCGGGGAAAAAATCACATCATTTTACTTCTAATCGCCTCAATTTTATTTTTCACCCCTTCAACCCCCTCATCATCTTAAATTCCTTTCTATATCTATGGCATTAATAATTGTTTCTCTTTTTTTTTATATCTTGTACATATTATATTTAATTCGTTAAATCTAGAGTAAATCAAAATACATTATAAATAATAATTGTATTGTATTTATAACATATAACAGTTTATGTTTATTATAATTTAGATGTAATACTATTTTTGTACTTTTTAAAACCTGGTTGAGTGGCAGACAAGGCCTTAAGGCCTTAACTCTGTCAGGTAAAATAAAGCTATTATTATTATTATTATTATTATTATTATTATTATTATTATTATTATTATTATTATATCTCATTTCTGGTTGAAATATTATTGTTCCTAGGTGTTGGGTTCGCCCATTTCTTTTATCATTAATTGTATTTATATATGTGTTATATTCCCAGAATAGTATGCTATTGGATTTGGGGAAATAATCAAAAGAGAAACAGAGAACCAAAACAGAATAGATTTATTATGATTTTACGTTAGAGTTTTTTTTTTGAACTCTTCATCACATTGGGAGACTTCACGATGCACCGAAACCCCTTAGAATCTACCAGTAAGCAGGGTCTTGGGTTAAAGATTAAGCATTTTTGGGTAGTTTAAATAAAAATAAAATAACTTGTGAACAGTTGTCCTTGAAATGAAATGATTGTAAGCTTTCTAATTGTACAATGAACTCTTCCTTTACAAGAATGTGGGTGTCTTCCTGCTCGTGTGCGGATGTGTTCAAGCAGTGACCATCACCCCGCTTCCATACAAAGGTAAGTGATATTTCCTCAAGGTTCAGGTTTCCTCAAATTTCTCTCCGTTCAATTCCAAGGTTACATCTATCAAATATTGATCTATTTAATAAGAATAACCCTTTAAAATACATTACTGAAGTTAAATTTTGTAATTATATTACATCGAAATTTAACTTTAATAACGTATTATAAGTCGGCCGCGGTGGTCCCTGCCTCTAGTCACGAGGGTCGCGGGTTCAAACCCAGCCGGGGTCGATTGATTTTTAAGATGGAAAATCCAAGGGACAAGTCCTCCGGGAGAGACTTTAGCCGTGAATCGGTATTCTGAAGATTTTCGGACCCGTAAAAGAACCTTAAGTCTAAAAAAAGGCCTCTGAGGACAATTTTAACGATCATCCAAGTATGATGTCTTCTCGAGGCAATTTACTAATTACATGTCACTCGCTGACATCTATAGGAAAATAAGCGTAAATAAATGCGTGTGGTTAAGAAACTTCCACTTCGGGAGTACCTACGTCCCGAAGCGAGACGAATGGAAATCAATCAAATCAATCATATTGTAAAATGTTATTCAATGTTTAGTTGGGGGAACGCGGAGGGACAGGTTTCCCCAAATATTTGAGATTATTTTTTTTTACTCTATTTCCTTGGCCTATAATTTATTACCGAAACCATCTGCAGGCCTAAGCAATTATTTTTATCAGTTTTTTAAAACTCTCCTTCTGTACAAAATATATAGCGTAGAAGCTCCTATAAAGAGGGGTCTCCCAAATATATTATTTTTCCAACTAAAGCACTGATTTTATTATATAATCAGTTTTCATTATAACTACTTGGCCCTCTATTTCCATTATTTATACAGGCCTTAAAATTTAGAATAATTTAGAACACAGAGGCATTTGGATCACAAAATAAATCTAGGAATAACAAATTTATTTTCCCATATTCATGTATTCTTACAGTAAATAACAATGAAATGTCGTGGTTCCTTTAAGAGTTTAGGGACAATTTATATGATATCGATTTGTTTTTTATATTAAATCAACCAATTTAAATTAACATTCTGAAGGTTTAAAAAAGTGTTTAAATAAATAATCTAATAAGCAGAAATACTATTAAACCTCTATCATGCTACACTATCGGGACCACAAAACAAATGAACCAGGATTTTTAAATTTTCAAACATTTTAGAAAAAAAATAGAGGAATAAAAATTGACTGGCATTCGAATAATCTCCACTTCCAGTCTATATTTGGATAATAAAATCAGACAAAAGAAAGGTAGGCTATATAAATTACGTAAATTTTAAGGACTAAGGTTTAATTTAGTCATAAATGTTTTATTTTAGAAATACAACCAAAACATCACCAAATTCAGGACTTACCGCACTAAAGGATTGGCAAAAATCACGATCGATGACAAACCAGTGACAGGTAAAATAATTACTCTAATACAGCTATAAAAAGGATCGATTTCAATCTGATTGATTTTACTTCATGAAATAAAGTCACCCTATGTCAGAGACTGCCAAACTTTACCATCTTTCAGAAACAAATTGAAAATAAAATTACTAACAGAAACAACTCACTTTATATTACTTTTTAAAAATTAATAATTTGTTTTTCATTATTTAATAAAAATAGTTTTAATATTTGTTATATATTTACCTAATACCTGTATAATAAGCGATAGATTAATTCATTATAGTTTATTACTTTCTTTGTATTTTTTCTTTTCTTTTTATGTATAGTAGATTCGAGCTGTTATTCCTTTCTGTATTCATTCTATCATTAATTTAATTTAATTGCATTTAATTTTATTGTATTATTAGACATTATTTTCATTATTATTCAATTTGACAGATAATTAATTGTTTGGTATGACTATTATTGTATTTTTTTGTATTTATATGTAACATATGTTTGTCCTGATGAGTGGAAGAGAAGGCCACATGGCCTTAACTCCATCAGGGTAAATAAATCTATTCTATAAGTAAAGTTTCAGTTTTCAAGTAGTACTGTCGTCTCTCTACCTCTCTCTCTCTCTCTCTCTCTCTCTCTCTCTCTCTCTCTCTCTCTCTCTCTCTCTCTCTCTCTCTCTCACACTCATTACTCAGTTCAACTTTTCTCCTTTACGTGCTTCACTTCTCCTGGGCCTTATTATTATTTTACTCACATTAGGGCAAATAGATCCTCTCTGGTTGAGTGGTCAGCTCAATCCTCACGGTATTCGAACCCAGGAGGTAGAGACTGTGCCACTCTATGGTGGTCTATTTATTAATATGGAACGCAATAAATTATATACCGGTACCGTAGTTTAAATTTATAGAACGTTTATTATTACATAGTTTTTAACGGCAAAATAAGTAATTTATTTTATATAGCTCCAAACATGAATCCTTTTTATAGTTGTATCTTCAAAAATGCACATCTTTAACACAAAGTTATTGCTTCGCACCAGCACCTCATAAAATGCTTTTTAATTGTAAGTTTGTGATTAAACATTATTTCATGCTTATTACTATAATACAACATTGTTGGGCAGATAGAGTGAAATACAATAGCATCATTCAGGTTAAGTACTCCTTTCGTAAGATGAACGTATCGATAACAGAGTATGTAATAGTAAACAATAGGAGGTAAAGTATGATACAATTTTTCATCACTACTTACCAGCCCCTAGACTGACGTCTCGTCCTTTCGGGGTTCCAGCGGTTAATCCCGAAATAAAAATTGATACTTCATCAACATAATTATTGCAATCTTGAAGCTTATAATGAATTATACTATGTCTATGTTATTGATGTTATTTGCAACTTCTTCAAAAAGTAAAGAAGTCTACTATAACTGAATTATAAATATTCGTAACAACTCAGTTTTCCTCAACTACAACCATATTTAAAGACCAGAGGAAAAAACAAAATACATAGAATGTAAAAAAAAAACATGAATTTAGACAATTTAATTGTAATGTCTGAGGAATTCCTGTTTTTTTCCCCAACCCCCAAAATAACAAAAATTGAAACGTTGATTCACTGGGAAATTCCATGTTTTCCCAATGTTTATCACTGCCAAAATGAAATGTTTCTAAAAAAAGTTGCACTAGATGTCAGGGTTATCTCTATTTTCATAATTTTGTGACGTTCCTTGTTTTTCTCTGTGAACTTTAGTTGACATTACTATAGCTGAGGAAGATTGAGTTTATCAGGTACATTCTTACCATTTATTTAAAAGCCTATAGCGGTCATTCCCAAAGAGGTCTAATCGGCCTCAGCGGTCGACTCTGCTCTGCAAGGGTTCATATCAAAGTGAATAGCACTATATCACCAGTCAGAAACTCATTTTATGATGATGAATTTATAAAAAAAGTTTGGGGACCTTTGCCATATATTTCAACAGTCATCTGAAATATATATATATATATATATATATATATATATATATTTTTCTAATATAACTGTTAACTTTCTGATCGAGGCTAGTCGCTTGAATAGACGTGGCTTGGCAGTGATACAACTGACTAAGGTAGAAGACATAGGTTTTAATCACCAGCTGGGACTAGTTCTACAGTGTCGCGGTAACCTGTTTTACTGAATGAGTTCTTCCTCGTTCTATGGCAGTCCCCCGTCAAATTTTAAGTCCCGAAACGCAAGTTTCAAATAATCAATAGAAGAAAATACTTATATGTGAATGTGTGTTTCTAATGCCACGCACTGCACTCTGAAATTTGCAGGATACGGATGTCGCCTTATAAGGCAATAGGGATTCGAATTCTGTGCAACTCGCAAGTGACCTCTCCAGACGTTCTTTCTAGAAGGATCGTTTTAAATATACGTCTGTGCATCTCTTTCTAAAAAAGATTGGCCCCTCGATGTTTCCATTTGAGAGGGAGTCGGGATTGGCTTTCATATAGTTCTTCATTCTTGCATATAAGAGAGGCGCGATTCGGTCAACAGCCAATCGTGTGTGAGAAGATAGCCAGGAAAAAGGGTTGTAAGTGAGGAGTCTGCGAATGTGAAGAAGAAACTATGAGATACATTGGGTTTGTATGAAACTGAGAGTTGGAAAATTATATGTTCTTGATAAGTGAATAATTGTGTATGAAACAAAGAATATTTTATATTTTTGTGAAAACTGGTGTGAAAATAAATTAAAGAAATTTGACCTGTATACTCGCCGCCGCAACTATCATAGAGACATATAGAGATACTACTGTATAATGTGTCATTTGTGCAGCTAACCGAAGTCCTCGAACAAGGAGCCGAGGTGCTATGGGTGCTCCATTTAAGAGAATCATCATATGCCGCTAATTTAGAATTTAATATAATAAATGTGGGGCCTAATTTTATTTTTAATTCCACTCATAAAAATTTAAAAATGTAGCCTACTTGTTATTTCGATAAAAGTTTATATGTACAAAATTAAACGTGCGTATTATGTTATAAATATTTTGTTTATAATATAATATAATATAATATAGACTTCATATTATCACATTTTAGGACTTTTTTCTATGTTCTCGTAACTCTCCTCAAAAATCTTTGGTGCCTCCCCAGGGAGGCGTGCCGGAAAATTAGAAAACCTTTGACCTAAGAAATTAATTAAATTTCTAACAATTCCTGTATTTATAAAAAATAAAAACTATACAGAATTACAAATTATGAAGACGGAGACTATAATACCTGTCAAAAGAGCGCCTTAGGCGCCAGTGGACACTTCATTACCGATTCCTGCTCTAAATATATATCATACCTCTAATACAGCAAAATTTGCTCAAAGCGGATCGCAAGAGACCAAATTGTTTTACCACATTACACAAAATTCCGCATTATAAAAAAATTAAAATGTATTAATAATCTTAGATTATAGGGTATCGTATATGTCTTTTTACGTATTGGATTAAACGTAGTTCCGCTGCCATTGAAAAGTGAAGTATAGTATGTACTAGCGATTTCGGCGGTAACGCGCGAAAAAGGCAGTCCCGTTTCGTTAGCGTTAAAAATATCTCTTATGCGCGTATCCTGAAATTAAAGTATGCAGTTTCAGCTTCCGCTCACTAGCTACACTTTCGTCCACATCCTTTGATTCCCCTCAAATTTCATTCCACACTACATTGTGTCGTCTTTTAAAACTGTCCACAACCAACCTGAAGATGCCTTGAAATCGTTATTCCCTAGGGATTTAGCAACGGTCAGAGCTTGACTTTGGAGCATCGATCCGGAAATTAGGAGATTTAGCCTATCTTCAATCACTTTCACTTTTTCGTTTAATGACAATGATTTATGTGTTTTAGCCATCTTTATTCCGTAAATTCAGAACACGACCTGTGAAAGATCAGTCTCGGAATTCAAACTAATTTAAGATTCTACAATGCAATTGTTATTTGTAAGACAGGTATCTGTATTTCGCATAACGGGTGTGCAGTGAGTGAAGAAAATTTCAGGTGCAGGTAGAATCTCTTCTTCACCCGACGGCAAGAATAATTCCTTATTGTTTTGTTGGCCTAAAACGGGAATTCAATAAAGTGGAAACTAATTTATCTCTCCGTCGTTCCGCTTTATAAATTAGTTTTTTCATTAATTGTGCAAAAATATCCTTCCGTTTCCGCGTTGGACATATTCCGTTTTATGCAAAATAAACACACATGAAATTACTATTATTTCGCCGGGACCAATGAATTTGTTCTCATTGGACATATTTCCGCATTATTCACCTTCCGGATTAAACAAGTTTTACTGTATATTGCTGTACGCTTACGTTGGTTTCTAAACTGGAAGCTAATCGTTTACATGGCGCGCTAGTGTCGGTAAAATGTTGTCATTTGTGTGAGAAATCTCATTTGCTTACGTCATTACAAATTGAAAGTAATTGTACTGTTTACTTTGTTGTCACACAGGCTTGATTCAGCAAATATCACTTCTATTGTCTGTTGCCATGGTTACGACATATATATCCGGGTTTTGTCACGCAGTAGACGCTAATATTATCACATCATATTAATTTTGCGAGAAAATTTACTTAATGAGGTTTCATCCTCTTCTCTCTTTTAAATAATTTGTCGGTCATGATGGTCATAAGATGTGCTCCGCGGATCACCAGAGATCCGCCAATAATTATTATCAGGGGAGTGTCTTGTACTGTTACAAGACACCTGCGGATCTCCTGATATATAACTTAATAAACTAACTAATACCCGGCGTGGTTGCTACGCCTAAAGAAATGAAATGAGTTTTCATGTTTAGTTGAATAAGAAAATAGAAAAATAATTATAAATTTATAACGTAATTATTTTTAGGTTCGCCAATGCTGATAACCTGGCCTTCCTCGGAAATCTACTTATCCCTATCTTATTGGCATCAATGAGCTGAAAGACAAAAATGATTATTGTGAGTTATCCGTAAAAGATAGACATATGCTGTCGCGGACATTTTTTGTAGATTTTTTTTTAGATATTTAGGCATATTTGTTATGGTTTAGGTAGCGTACGCCATTTAAGAGTCCAAAAAGCTACATTTTTAGTGCACGCGCAGCCAGCACCATCACGCCTTTTTCATCACAATATGTGTATAAAACACTATTATCCGAACGATTATGATGATGATTATTATTATCATCATCATCATCATCAAAATATATGAATTTGGAAGATGGACTTGGAAAAATCAAAAGCATATGACGAATATGTATATTTTAGGACAAAAATTAATGCACATGGAATTATTAATGATGCTGAAATTAATAAAAGAATAAATAAGTATGAATCTGCGATATCAAAATTAAATTGTGTTTTATGGAATCAGAATATAAGTTCAAAAAAGCAACACTTTTTTTTAGCACGTACGGTAATATGTTATATAAGTTAATTGTCCCAGAAAAATTCTCTAAATGATGTTGAAAATCACATGAAAATCGGTCAAGTTGTTTTTGAGCCCTTACAGGACAGACAAACATGACTATATGACTATAACGTCTGGAGAAATTTCAACCAATCTTATTACACAAACTAAAGGTGCTGCAAGGAATAAGAGACCCCCTAACACCCCCAGAAGGTGATATGTAAAAATAATTTTAAAAATACTAATGTAGGGCTATATGTCTGCATAATTCAGGAACGCCTGGATCAATTTCAACGTAACTGGCTACACATATGACTTCAGATTGTTTCGTTATCATTTATCACCGATCGTATCGGGGTAAACTAACTCCGCCTTCCAGGCACCCCAACCTCAGAAGTGGGTTACAATTCCGTCAAATTCCAGTATATAATGCCAGAAATGTTGTAAGAAAACTTGGTGGAATTGGACAAAATATCTGGAGATGATACTGTGGAGGGCAATATATTGACACTACTTTTTTTTTCAATACCAACTAGGCACATACCTTATGCAACTTATTTAGGATAGCCTAAATACAATAAAGTACATATATTGTACATGCTGCATAATACAAATATGGATGCTTATATAATAGTAGAAGCTACCACACCTACAATTCCCTAGTAAAGCTGCAAGCAGCATGAAAATGCTATGATTGCAGCGAAGGACCTGCCTTCGGGAAGAATTACTATGGGTTGGAAATAATAGCATTAATTTGAGTAACCGTGAATTTGTTTTCGGGTCTAAAGGGATTTATGATTTTAAAAAAAGTTTTGATACAATATTGCTCTAGGAAATAGCGGGAAAACACCAATTATAGTGAAATATATGCAACCCACAAGACAGCTAATACATAGGTCGTGTTATGGAGAGGAAGAGTTGGCCACTTAGAAGTTAGATGAATGAATTGGGTAAATGGCTGGGTTAAGATTAGTGCTTAAAATTCACGCCTCTATTCCGAGGTTTTTAGTTCAAACCCGGCCATGATAGTTGAATTTTTAAGGGCAAAAATTCATGATATGGCTTCTTACGTAAAGAAAGTAAGCCGCGTTCCTTTACGTTCCCAACGAAAAAGAACCTCAAACCTGATATAAAGGGGCCTCTAGACAGCATTGTCGGCCCTTTCACGCCCAGATTTGAATAGCGTCGCTAATTAAGAGCTGTGAAAGAGCGTCGTTAAATAAAATAATCATGTTAGAATTTCTAATGTTTGTCTATGCGAAATCTCTGCGGTAAAAATACATATATTGCCCTTTCAAATTAAAATATTCGTTAAAAGATTAAATTAAAAATAAGGATTTTTATTTTTGGAGGAGAACTTCTCAGTTGTGATAACCAACAAACTGAGATAACAATATAAATATGTTATGCAACATTTGCATGATGCAGTCTATGTTACCGCAAGGTTGGCAGCGCAGAACATTATTTTTTTCTCATGCTAAAATGATTTTTTCCACGATATACAAGACAATGGGGAATAACCACTACATTAAATTGCAACAAATATATCCTAATAGAAATAATAGGATTATTTTTTACAAGGCCACAATAATGCACTGCACGTGACAAAGATTGAAAATCATACACTTATACAGGGTGTTACAGGACTTTTAAGACAGATATGTCATACAAAGAGGATATTATTATTATTAGTATTATTATTATTATTATTATTATTATTATTATTATTATTATTATTATTATTATTATTATTATTATTATTATAGGAATATGGGATGAAGATAAATATAAATAAGACGAAGGCCATGATTATAGGAAAGAAACCAAGGAAGATAAACATGAGGATTAAAGATGAGGCCATTGAGCAAGTGGAGAGCTTCAAATACTTGGGTTGTACTATCAGTAGTAACATGAACTGCGGTCAAGAAGTAAAACAGAGGATAGCAATGGCAAAAGAAGCTTTCAACAAGAAGAGAAGCATTTTCTGCGGACCTTTGGCAGAAGAATTAAGGAAGAGGCTAGTGAAGTGCTTTGTGTGGAATGTAGCATTGTATGACGCATATACTTTGAGACTTGGACATTACGACGGAATGAGGAAAAGCGGCTAGAAGCTTTTGAGACGTGGATATGGAAAAGAACGGAACGTATAAAATGGACAGACAAAGTAAGAAATAAAGATGTGCTAGACAGAGTGGGTGAAAAAAGAACAATGCTGGCACTCATAAAGAAGAGGAAAAGAAACTAGATTGGCCACTGGCTAAGAAGAAACTGCCTGTCGAAGGATGCTCTAGAAGGAATGGTCAACGGAAAGAAAGTCAGAGACAGAAAAATACATCATATGATAGACAATATTAAAATAAATGGTATGTCTGCAGATACAAAAGGAAAACTGAATTAAGGAAAGGGTGGAGAATGCTGAGTTTGCAGTGAAAGACCTGGCTCTTGAGCAAAACACTATTATTAGTGTAACCCTTGTTTCACTCAACGATACTTAGGCGCTCTCCCACTACAGTGGAGAAATTGAACCATACTAATTTAGTTACACTTGTTTTCGGATATATGTCATTGAGTGGCCTGAGGTCAGCGTTTCTGCCTCTTAGTGATATCTGGGACTCGGGACGCAGAGAACGATAGGAAGTTGGACAATCAGACTTAACAGTGAAAAATTAATATACTCAGGCAAGCCCATTCGTAATTCGTTGATGACGTACGGAATAAATCCCATCATAATGTCTTCTTAGTAATAGAATTTCACTGCTATGGATACACGGGAATTTCAAATTGGAAATAATTGTGTCTGCTCCTGGATTGCTGAGAAGTACAATTAGTTAATGCACCAGCGCATAAAAATTGGAGGTCTTGGTTTCAATCCCGGTTCAGGCAACAATTTTTGTCTTTAGTTGTATGGGAGTGCAGTATTTGAAGAATAATACGTTTTCCACTTGAAACCGAAAGTAACGGAAGACGAAGCTCTGTAATTTTATTTGACTCTTTTTTGTTGTTAATTGCATGATATTGTCCAGCGAAGCAAAAAATTAAAACAACATACGTGGCTTGACCTCTTGTTTGTTCACCAACCTTTGTTTAATGTTACTGACCTTACAATTCCACAGCTACAAACTCATTTCATAAAATATTACTATCTATTCCTCTTCGAATATCATTACTCTTTCTAAATCAACACAGACATAAGATATTCGATTTCTTCTTCTTCTTCTGAACGTCAAACATTAGGCCGTTAGATGTTTCGAGGCTAAACTTGCCATTCCATCTCTTGCATACTCGTAGCTGTCCGTGTATTCGTCCTCGTGGATGGTGTACTTTGCGCCAAAATATGAAAATACTTCAATGATCACTATTGTTTTGTCTTAATGACGGACATAAATCAGTGCTCTCTCTCTCTCTCTCTCTCTCTCTCTCTCTCTCTCTCTCTCTCTCTCCTCTCTCTCTCTCTCTCTCTCTCTTCTGCACTCCTTATTACCTAGCGTTCAGATTTAAGCAGATTTTTCCTCACCACAATTTTGACATACGTCTTTTAACAATTATTTTTCGTAAGATCTCTTTCTATTTCTTTCACAGTAGTCACTGCCCGCTACTGGAAATTAACTCCTTCAAGATATCAGGGGTTATAAGTGTTAAACACTTGACACTTAAAGGTCAAACTTATACAATTCCTTCTTCTCGGATTTTCCTTTCTCAAACAATGCCATTATTTTATATAGGGCCGACTATTTTTTCTTTTGTTAGTTGGATTTAGAATAAAACAACAGATTATTTATGTAGTCTAGTAATATTATATTCTAGGTCAATTACTAATACAGTTAAACCTGTCTATGAAGGAACATGACGGTTTCTTAAATATGTTTCCGTCTTGGCAGTTTTCCTTCTTGTAAAGAGTTCCCAAATTACAAGCTTGAATTTTCTCAAGCAGTGTAAAAAGGGTTTTACATGCACGCTTTATTAAAGACATAACGTATTGAACTAAAATACAAACAAAAAGTGTATGTAACACAGAACAGTTTGCACGGCAATACAAAACAACTTTATTAAACAAAAACTACAGGAGAACTGAAGATTTTCACAACTCCCTCGCAGGTTACGTAAACAGGCAAGGAAAAGCGAGGAATTCCCCGCTGTCGCATATAAGCAAGAGTTTCGCTGCCATACAATGGCAACACAAGAAGGTAAAACGATATAATGCACTAGCGTCATATGCAGAATTTTCACGTGTGGTCATTAATACTGTAATTATAACGTGCTTAAGAATAATTTTCCGTCTTACTGAGGTAAAAATTAACTATTGGTACTTTAAAAACCATTCCGTTTCCGCGTTATGAAGGTTTTCGGCTTATACATGACGATTTTACATATAAAATAGTACCGTTCTGGAGATTTTTTTCGTCTCAACAGGTTCGCTTCTTATAAAGGTTCCGGCTAAGACAGGTTTCACAGTACTTTATTTTACTTGAATACACCTACATAAGCCTAAGTTAGTCATCAAATAATTATTGTAGATTTTATCTAATTTCGTTGAATGGTAGACAAGGCCTTAATTCTCCAGATAAAATATCTATTTTTATTCAATGCTATCAGTCTGTAATTATGACATTTCTGTAATTGTCTCATGGCATTTCGTATTTTAACCCACTTCTGAGGTTGGGATGCCTACAAGGCGGGATTACGCTGTCCCAATGATATGATGGATGATAATGATGCGCTAGGAGAGGACATAATCCTAAACTTAATCTAATGAGGTGAATATGATAATGGTAATAATGTTGGTCAGATGATATTCAGGGGCCGTTTGGGCCTTAAAGTATCCTGACATTTGTCTTACACGTGAGAAAAAATCCCGAAAAAACCTCACATAAGAAACTTGTCCCGACCGGGATCGAACCCGAGCCCGCTGCTTGATAAGGCAGCACGCTACCTCAATAAAATAATTATTATTAGTTAACGAAAGGAGGGAGAGAGAAAGACCGAAGAAAACTTGGATAGAAGGGGTACAAGCAGCTATGAATATCGGAGGATTGGAGGAAAATCAATGGATGGACAGAGAGGAATGGCGTTTGGTTTCCGGAAGACGGCGGCAGCTGCCATGATACCGGATGATGACGATGATTAGTTAGCGAACAACCCCAATCTCTTTATTGAATGCTAAAAGAATAGATAACCTTTCTGCCTACATGGAAATTAGATTTTTTCCCTCCACTGGAATTTCAACGTAAGTGGATGCTGTGTGACTTAAAATTAATATTAATGCAGCATTAATTGTCGTTATTATTCCGATGTTTTCTGCTATAGTTGAAGTTCCATCTGTTTACGTGCCTGACCATTCTTCATCAAAGCGAAAACTGCCTTGAGATAGTGGAATAAAGCGAGGTTTTTACGTTTTGACGAGAAGCAGGTGCTATTATATTCTAATGCAGTGTTTCTCTAATATTTGAATCGCGGATCACTTTAAACTTAAAAATAAAGTAATGAATTCTCAAATAAATCATACTTATAATGAGACTCCATGTTTATATTATATGAATAACATTATTCGGCCGCGATGGTCTAGTGGTTATGTTCCTTGCCTCTAGTCCTGAGGGTCGCGGGTTGAAACCCGGTCGGGGTAGACGGGTTTTTAGGATGGAAAAATCCAACGGACGAATCCTTCGGTGTCTGAAGATTTTGGGCTCGTAAAGAATCTCAAGCCTAAATTAGTGCCTCTGAGCAAAATTTAACCGACTTTTCCCAACTAATAAAACCTTAATTGCCTACTACATAGATAGCTCATTGAGACGAGTTGATCACGTATCACACACAAACATCTATAGAGAAATGAGCGTAACTAAATAAGCTAGGTCAAGAAACTTCCGCTAGAAGAGCATCCAATCTTGAGTATGGACTTTTGGGGTAGCGGCAGGCCTAGAAGGACCTTGGCCTACCAGCCGGCTGCTGGCCTCACATCCGCATGTGTTAATCACATAGGTGGATAATCATCTAACCAGTATTCGGGTGACATGTGGCCAGCATATCGACTCCCCCAGCCGTTATCTCAACCTGGAGCCACTACTCATTGTAGATACCCAAATTTCTCACGATGCTGGGTGGGCATAGGTCTCATATTGGCCGAAATTCCAAAAGAACATTTATTTTTCCATGGGTCTCGAACCAGCGCAAGTTCCGTAGCTCTGCACCAAGGCACCATGCCTTAAAACCGCTCGGCTACGGCGCGGAACTACATACGAATTACGTTAACATCTACAACAATGTTATCAACATTTGTTTATATATTATTTTTCACTAGAAGAAAAATGTAAATACTAATCATTTTTCTTGTTTTTCTTATCTAGTGTAGGTTATTAATAAATAAGAATACTTTTCTTTTTTTCTAAGTTTAAAAGTGGCAGGGCTGTGAGATTCTACATTCAACTCATTGGACATACCGGTAAAATATAAATACACATAACCTACATAACATGGTCTGACAAGCAATGCGTAAACTAGAAAATGAACAATCATTCTCTTTAGGGACATTCCATAAGAAATCAGCAAAAAACATTGTGGAAATTGAACTCACATCTTTGAAAGTTTACAATTTTTTTTACAGTGAAACTTTATAACTGAACATCTGAACCGAATTTCAAGTCTTCGCTTGGTGTAATTATAGAGTAATAGAGCTGTCAATTTATCGTACATTTTATACGTTCCGTTCTTTCCATATCCTACATAAAACTATTGTTATGGCAAACATTCAGTGAACGGAGGGATACTTAACGTTAAAGTTTGTCATTACGTCATCACTCATTACTAAGGCGTCATAACATCCTAAATAATTTATAAAGAAAAAGTTTAATTTAGTGAACGATTATTTGATAGACAAGTTAATGAAGCTACATTGGAACTAATGTAACCTATAGACCTAACTTTAGCAAAAACTGACATCAAGCGTAAAGACGTGGATTTCTATAATAACTTCATGTAGGCCTAGGGCCTAAACATGATGCCCGAAAAGTAATCTCCTTTCTACATAATTATATGAAGGGGTATAGGCCTATGGCATAGGGGTGTAAGTAATTTTTATTTTGAGAAAAACAATGATTTGTTATTCAGTATACAAAGAATCAAGTTTAGCTTAATATTGATATTCATGGAGATATTTACTGTCCTAAGTGATGGTATTAATTTTTGAGGTATCAAAAATACAGTAGGCCTATGCAGTTTCTTCTTTAAAACTGTGTAATTTACTCATTATTGTAAACAACTGACTTGCACCGCTATGCCATATAAGTAAAGTAAAGTATTCCCACTACAGGCCTCAGGAGACCTTTGGGGTAGTGGGAAGTTAAGGCTCCCACTATTTCTAGACAATCGGCACTTGATGTCAGCCGGGTTGTCAGCCCTGCGTGACGGCCGCCTTTACCCCAGAACAAGCGTCTGGTACTCATTTCCGTTAGAGGCTGAGTCGACCTCAGATGCCATATACTCCTTCAAATTAAATTAGCAAAAATGTACTCACTTTTTCATTCCAATTTGAATTAATTTTACCAGCCATTTCCCCATGTAGCCTATCCAATCTTCACAACTATATCATATCACTCGCGGCATAACCCGAACTGTTCACTTTATCACCATTTTATGCCCGCACTATAGCACGAAGAAAATCGATTTAAAAAAGTTATAATATTCGCGAACAGTCGTGATTACAAATAATCCAAGAAATAAATATTGTATCAACAAAAGCATATATATAAACAAGCCTTTTAGATCTCTTGAGCAGTCACGGCCGACTGGATGTCTTTATCGAGTAGGCCGCCGAACTGCCAATACGATAATTAAACATAACATAAAAGTGCCGTTGGTATCTTGATCTAACCCAGCGGTTCCCAACCTTTGTTGGACTCGCGAACCCCTTCCAAAACGATCAGAGTTGGGTGAACCACTGACTTTTAAAATACATACAGTAGACATGCATAAAATTTAATTCCAATCAAAAGCCTTAATAACCTTAAATTAACTTAACCCTTAACGGTTAATCTAAAGTTGTTCTAGTTACGGCTTAAAAGTTACACAACGTGTAGGCCTAGTTGTTGCGAAATTAAATGCATTCCTAACGTTGTTACATAACTACGAGTATAATCAGGTATTCGCGGTAAATATTAATTTATTGGGGAAATAATGTGATAAATTCCCGATGTTACACATATGCAACAAGGAGCATTATAGGGGTAATTTAATTTTAAAATAATAATAATTATAATTATTATTACAATGCTGCAGAAATAATGGAAACAATAATAGACCTAACCTCAAAACCCGCCATTACGGAAAAGTTTTGGCGACCCCTTAAAATATTTTGGGGTTCGCGAATCATAGGTTAGGTAACGATGATCTAACCCAACAAAATACAACACTAACATAATTTATTATGTAGAAAAATACTATAAAGCCTTGCGAAGAGCTTGGGTTTAATCCAAATGTTTTTTTCCTTAAGTTCCAAAATGTCCCGGGCCGTAGCCAATTGTTTTAAGGCATCATGCCTATGGGACCAGCGCTGATTTGAGTCCCCATGAGGAGAGAGATTTTCTTATGGAATTTCGGTCATAATGGGACCGATGCCCGCCTAGCATTTTTGAGAAATTTAGGTAACTACAACAAATAGCGAATCCAGGCTGAGAAAACCAGCTATAACGACTGGGGGACATAACTGATGTCACCCCAATACTGGTTGGATAATCATTCACCCCAGTAATTAACACTTATGAATGTATGTATATATATATATTATATAATATATATATATATATATATATAATGTCCATCGCTGTGGTCTCGAGATAGCATGCTGTCTTGTCACGGAGCGGACCCAGATTCGATTCCCGGTCGGGACAGGCTCCTGGGCGAGGTTTTTCCTCACCAGTAAGAATGTCAGGAATCTTAGTGCCCAACGGTCCTTGAAAATCATCCGATCATCATCCTTCACCGGTGTGGAAAGCAACCACACCTAGTAAAGCTGCAAAGCATAGCATGAAAATGCTATGGTTGCAATGAAAGACCTGCCTTTGGGCAGAATATACATGGTTGGATATATTTACATATTGTGGATTTTTCCTGCTGCCTCTTCTGTTTGAGAATTGTATATAAGGAAAGGAAAATTAATATTTGCATTGGGATGCCTGGATAGTGTGGTCGCTCATACACTGACGTATACAGTTAGATGTCCTGGGTTCAAATCCTGATTCAGGCATTAATTTTTTTCATGACATATTTGGCTTTCATAGCTTAATGTCAACATTTAATTGTAACATCAAAATAAAAAACCGTTATTGCTATAAAATAAAAATATTCTCATTAAAATGCTTTCCTGTCATAGAAGCTGCAAGATGGCACTGCAGACATTTCCTGCTACCTCTATGGTTTGAGAAGTGTATACGAGGAAAGGAAAATTAATGTTTGCACTGGGATGTCTAAATACTGTGGTCAGTAACCCACTAACGTATAGAGTTAGAGGTCCTGGTTCAAATCCCAGTTCAGGCATTAATTTTTCTCTTCATGATATATATATTATATATACACAGTGGACTCCGGTTAATTTGACATTTGAATAATTGGTTAATTCGAATATAAGTACAATCCCTTTGAAACTCCTATTTAAAATGATGTTAAAAATGCATGTTTAATTCAACATTCTGAAGCCAACATTTGGATAATTCGAAGCCACAATTCAATCTATTGATAATGAAAAAGATAATCTGAACTCTCTAAAAGTTTAAATATAGTTTAAAAATTCCTAGAATTCGTCTAGTACCTGCATTCCTAGTTGCTTATTATTAAAGTCGCGTTAGATGGCAAATGAACTGGACCGTATTGTCCAGCACTTTGTGTCGTCGGGTACAGTACATAGATACCCATCCCTCACTCATAGGCCAAAAACTGAGAATAATGCATGTACCCTCCCATACTTTTACAATACAGGTATACATGTACACATACAGTACAATACAGTACAGTTAATGACTTCAGTCAGTACGAATCTATTAAGTGACTCGATTCACAATGTCGAAATGCATAATGTACACCAGTTTAACATTAGCAAAAAAGTTGAAGTGCTCAGGGAAGTAGAAAAAGGAACAAAGAAGTGTGATATTGCCAAGGAATATGGAATACTGCCGAACACTTTATCAACCTACATAAAGAATAAAATAATGGAGAGTTGGAACCTACAAAGTGGTGGAAGTAGGAAACACATAGGAGGAGGAGAATTTCCTTAAGTTCATGAGTGAGTGTTCAAATGGTTCAAAGAATCGCGTGATCGTAACATACCATTGAATGGCTCATTAATGTGTGCCAAGGCCGAAGAATTTGCAGAAAGGTTGAGCGTTAAAAATGTTAACGAAAGTGGAGGTTGGTTCAGTGGTTTTCAGGAAAGAAATGGCATTTCGTTTAAAAAAGTGTGTGGTGAGAGTGCTTAAGTTAACAGGGAAACAACTAATGAGTGGATTATCTGAATTCACAAGGAATTATGAATCAAAAGACATCTTTAATGTGGATTAAACTGGACTTTATTTGCATGAAATAAGTTTATTTCAGGGTACAGTACTATGTAAAATAAAGTGTCTTTTGATAATTCGAAGTTTCGATAATTCAAATTTTTAATAATTCCACTTGAGTTAGAATTAAAAAGTGTCCACTGTATATGATCTTCTTGATGGAGATTTTGACTCTGATTTCGTTAACATAATACTATATTAACAAAATCAGAATTTGTCTTCTTGCTTTTAATATAACTCTCCATATGCCTCATTGCATAATCTCTGATGTGCACTATACTTTCTCAAGTCTTCTGTTCTCTAACAGATCCCATTCTCTTCTATGTTCTTTACTGATTACCAAAATATTCCTACCTTGCAATTGAAGAAGTAATTTGCTATCCCCCATTGTGGTGACATTTTGAAGCAGTAATTCTCTTCATGCCCAATGTTGTAGTAACATTTTGAAGAAGGGTTTGTGTCCCAAAAAGAATTACTGGTTCAGGATAGGTTTGATTTTCGGTAGAGCCGGATTCTCTTCTCAAGGTCGGAAGTTCGTACACTGGATAGGAAAACACTTTAAAAATCACTAATAACTGATTCTTGTAGAAATAATTAAAAATTTATTCACTCTGTAGGTTCCCAGCAGATTAAGTAAATGTAGGTGGTATTATTCTTCACCGTCAATTAAAATTAATTCTTTTCTTGTCTGGAATCAATTACTCTTGTATTAAATATTACATTTTATCTTGATAACTCTTCTTGCTTCTATCTTTGTGGAAAGTTGTCTGCAGAATGACTAGTGTAATTCTTTTATAATTTTAAAGAACATTATTACATCACATGATAGTAATTTTAAATTCTATTGGTTAATAGCCCATTAAATATAAGGTTTAAATTTGATTTGTTAAATCAAAATGTTAATTGTTTTAACATCCAAACAGAATTTAATTTACTTTCATTTAAAAATATGAAGTTAGGCAGTTGTTCTTATTACAGTTATAACAGAAAGCTTTATAATTCTGACAACAATGACTTAAAACAATTTTCTTCTCTTCTTCTTCCTTCCAAGTATTAGGCCAAGGCCTGTTACAATCCTATAGAAAATTCCTGGGAAATTCTCGTATAAGACTTGCCAAAGGAAGGCAAGACCAGTGATGGGGATGCCATCTTATAGCCTCTGGTCAGGCTTTTCTGGAGAAGAAAAGAAAATAAAGGAAACATGAAATGGAATAAAGGAAAGACACCCTAGCCCTTGGATGCCCTAATAGCGTCGGGGTTGAAATAACAAGAGTTAACCAAGAGAGGTTAGATAGTAAAGTTAAAAGAGTGCAAAACACAAGTAAGTGGAAGAAATGTTTTGCACAGCTTGGCCACCTTGTGGTCGCCATCCACATATCCCCTAGATGAGGAAAAGCATTATTTAGAAAGACTGTTATGTAATACAATTTCTTTAATTGTTACTAAGACATTTTTATTCAACAATGAACAACAATCAATTATTTAGATGTTTTCTTTATTTAAGTTATATTTAAATATTAAAAGAATTTTAAAGTATAAAATTATTAACATAACTTCCATACTTATTATGATATTAAAATCCTGCTTTACAATTTCATCCTTATAGTTCTCCTCCAGGTTTGATTTGGACTTTGCCTTTCTATTTGCATCTGAGGATTTCATTCCAAGCCTCTTTGACAACTTCTTCACCATTTATCATATTATTTGTCCTATCCAGTTAAATTTTCATCTTTTGATTTTAATTATATTCAGGTTTGTCAAATTACACATAATTTAGGAATTTATTAAAATATTATGTTGAATTTTTTAAGGATTTGAACCAGGATACAGGATTCCTAGAGGTTCAGCAACATTTTTAGACCAAGAAGAAGGAACTAGAATCAGAAGGCAGATGCTTGCAGACAGAGGAACTCCTGGATTTTGGGGAGGAAATGAGATAGGCGGAATGGATATGATGATAGACGAAGTTACAACAATTACGAAGGAAACAACAGATATTATGGAAACGAAATAGACAGAGACACATTTTATGACAGAAAATCTAACGAATTTCTATATTACCCCAACTATAATCCTGAGGGCAGTTCAAGCAACAGAAGAGGTGAGTAGAATCTAACATTTTTAGGATTAGGTCTTTAGTAAGGTGGAAAATAAATAAATAAATCAATAATTTTTATTTAAATCAGATTTTTTTAATAACCATTTTACTTAAGAGGATTAAGAAAGGTGGAACCCTGCTAATGTGAAATTAACCAAACTTATATCCCATTATCTCTGACTGTTTAAGACAGTTTAATGAAATTTTTACAGTTCAAGATTCCTATGTTGTATATATTTACTTACTTACTTACTTTCATGAAAATACTCTCATTCTAGAGGAGGACGTTTACATTAAAAATATATAAGAGAAAAATTTGCATTTAGATTGGAGGCCTTGGATAGCTCAGTTACAGAGCATTAGCATATAAAGCTAAATGTCCTGGGTTTAAACCCCGGTCTAGGCATATATTTTGCTCTTCAAACATAATTTGACCTTCAATGAGAAATGTTAAATTTATAATAAAAACATTGAAATAAGCTCTACTGGCTTTGTAAAGTAATATTCAATTTTTCTCTAGACTCTGTTTTGTTCTAGAAGTATTCACTCTTCGTCAGAAGCATAGGTTGATATTGGGCATATGACCGCTTTATAAATTGTTTTGATATGCTTATTTAAATAGTTTTTTTTCGTAAAATATCACTCATGCATCCTGCTATTCTTGTAGCTTGATATGCAACTTCATTCTACAGAGCTCCCCAACTAGTTATTTCAACACCCAAATATTTTATTGACATTACTTGTTCTATAATATTTCTTTCTAGTTCTAACTTACATCTTAAGTTTACTTACAGTCTTTAATTAAAATTTAGTGGGGGGAAACACTATGAGGTATTTACATTAATAAATGAGTTGGAGAAAATATTTCAACATCTCACCTCACAATGTTGTGTGTCGTCATGATACTGGTTTCAAAACTATAGTATTACTTTCATCTTGAGTCAAATTCCAACTATCATTGATTTAATTCTATTTTATTCTTGACTTTCTTATATATGACTGCATCAGGATAAAAAACCCCTTAAGTTGTAAAATTTCAAATTTCTATTTATAGTGTATTTTAATTTGCCATAAAATTCTGCACATTAAAAAAAATGAGCTTTATAAGTTTGAAAAATACAATTTTTATAAGCAATTGAAGGTCACTACTTCAAAATTACAAATTACAGGAAATTTGATTTTAAAATAATAGAAGATTTACAGCTCTAAACTAATTAATTTTTCAAGGATTTGTGTTCATCAAGGTTATGTAATGCACTCCGCATATAGTTTGATTCATTCTAGCAGATATCATCAAAAACTCAATATTAATTTTTTCGATCCACATCACTTCCTTTTAGCTTCCCTACTGAACTATGGTTTGCAACTTAATAGGTGGTTTCTCTGGAACATTCACATATGGTCTAGCTGGAAATTTTAACACTTTGTCATAAGTAATGCCACGAGCGATTTCCAAATTATCAATAAATTCACGACTCACGAAGTGAGGAGTGATTTTATCTAGAGAATTTGGAAAATCAAGAGTGGCATTTTTTAGGACTATTTAACGAATAAAATTAAGCTCTTTACTAAAAAATAATTATTTGAATATAGTTACCCGTGCTTTAAAAATATTTATTATAGTTAATGTAAACGGCAATGTTTGAAAACAAATTAGAAATGTGAGGTTATGTATATACATTGCAACTCGATCATATTATTTATTGCCAAATAAGATCGCAATATTGTAAGAATGCACTCTAGTGGAGAAATAATGAAACACATCAAATTATTATAATCAACATTATAGGTTAATCATTTATATTTTGAATAAACAACTCAGTAAAATCACTGAATCTATTCATTATTTGCTATATTCAATGTATTTGTTGGAGAAAAATAATGGTCTAACCTGTTCAGAATATTAAAAAAGGAGCTTTCTTTATCACAAAAGCAGGAGTTGATAAAGAGAAATTGATAAAGAGTGAGGTGAAACACGACTGTCATTGGTGTAAAACAGAATTCATTGAAACGTGATTGGTCATTGACTACCATTTGCGACATGAGTTAAATAGTCTCTAATAATTTATTTTAACTGAAGCATTATTTTTCTGTAATGCTCAATCATTACCCTTGTTTCATAGTTGAAAACTGACATAATATTTTATTCAGAGGAATTTAATTCCTTATTATACACCTTACCTCATATTTTCCTCTCTCACCTGGGACGTGTTTCGAAGGATTTTTGTCCGACTGTTGAAAGTGTGCCTAATTTCTAACTGAGAGAACATGTAAGACTTTCAATAGTCTTCTCAGTAGTCAGTTTTTGGCTGAAAATTGAAGAAATATCCTTTGAAACATGTCCCATGCTACAGAGGTGAGGTGGAAATAATTTATTCACATTCTTTGATACTTTCTATCAATTTTAGTATTAACATTTTTCCCTACTCCATTGAGATAATAATTTGACACATGAAAGTACTTGTTACAGATTACGAATGTGACCCAAGAGGAAGACCATACAATGGCAATTATGGACCTTCAGGATTTCAGGGTGGAAGAGGTTACGACTACAGAGGAGGAAGTAATGGCAGACCAGGACTAAGAAGAGACTATGATGACAGGAATTTTGGAGGATTCAATGGAAACAGAGGGCGAAGATACAATGATCGTGGTCAATATCCAGCACAAGATAGAAGCAGGAATGGATATTCTGTAGATCAGTGGCCAGGAAGAGGAGGGTATTCAAATAGTGGAAGTCAATGGGGAGGGAAAGATACTTATGACAACAGAGATAAGGATGATAATATAGGAGAAGGCACAGTTGGTTTCTATGGAAGAGCTAGAAGACCTTAAACATTATATAAACATTATTTTTTGGAGTATTTAAAACTTATATTCATTAATGTTTTCAATTATGAAGAAGAGGACAATATTTCTCATAATTTTCTATTTGGTGTAAAATTTTATATTTGCAATATCTAAAATTCATAGTTAGAATAACTTAATCAAAGACTTTTTTTTAAAAAAAAAGAGACTAAAAAAACTTTTGATTCAGTTTTAGGACGTAAATTAATGAGTAATTTTTTAACATCTTACCTCATATTTTATGTTTCTTCAAACACGGAACTAGTTTTCGAGAGAAGGATCTCTCTCATTTTCAACCGACATTATGACATGTCGGTTGAAAATGAGAAAGATCATTCTTCTTCTTCTTCCTTCCAAGTATTAGGCCAAGGCCTGTTACGATCCTATAGAAAATTTTCCCTCCAGCGTTTCATAGGACGGCCCAGTGATCTTCGTCCTCTTGGTATATAATTATAGAAAGATCCTTCTCTCGAAAACTAGTTCCCGTGTTTGAAGAAACATAAAATATGAGGTAAGATGTTAAAAAATGACTCATTAATTTACGAATGAAGAACCTCATAATGTTAGTTCCTACATTTAACTATGAATCAGTTTTAGGAGTTCATCAACATTCATATGCCTAAATTATTTCTACAGAATTTACCCATTTATTTGTTTAAAATTTAAATCAAATATCAGTGACATCTTCAATGTAAAATTTGCTCAGTGCTGACAGATTGAAGGAGAATCTCATGTAGTAAAATAGATTGTCATGACACTTCAGAACTAGCCCAGCTGGTGAATAAAAGACAATGTTCCTTTGTGTATTCCTATCAGTTTCCATGGTAATGCTGTCTATCCAAGCACCTAGTCTCCATAAGAAAGAAAGCAAGAGTTATAGCAGACTTTGTTTCTTTGGAGCAAGCAACAATAATTCAGTATAATACAATATAAGCTTTAAAATTATAATGATTATGTTTATGAGTTATTTTTTATTTGGGGACTAAGAATCAAAAGCCCCAATCAAATATTAAAAAAAAAAAGAGAGGGACAAATTCTGAAAATATTTCTTCAATATAGGATTCACCAAAACAGATACCAAGAAGTTATTTTTAGAGAATTATCCATTATTTTCATTAAGATTTAAATCAAAACTTAAAAAGGGAAGAAAAATTTTGAAAAAAAAAAGCGGCCCTATTATAGGACTTCATTAAAATTTACACCCCTAAGTTATTTCTAGAGAATTATCTATCATTATTTTTTAAAATGTAAATCAAAGATTAACCCGTCAGTGACGCACCCTTTTACTTGCTTTCATACTGCATGGACGGAGGCCATTTTAACATTTTAGTATTCCTAGAACACTGATTTGTATAAACGATCATAACTTTTTTAAATATCGATGGATTTGAACGAAATTTTTACTTGTTAGCTCAGAAATAAATGAGAAATTTAATACATACCGTATGGAGTTCAGTAGCCTTTATAAACTATTAAAAAAAATTTTGAAATCTGAATTTCTCTCTCTTGATACACATTTTTACTAAATAATTTGATTTGCTCACATTGGACATCCCTGTTTCTTTCTGTGAGACATTAAATATATTGTGTGGCATAGTGCTGATTCATCTGTAACTTGTATATACAAAAGCAGCTGAGATAACCAAAATCAGAATGAATATTTAGAAGAGTGAACTCAAGCTCAATCTTGTGTCAAAGCACTAGGAATGTTTATACTTAGAATCTGAATTATTGCTTGGATTCGTATAAAAATTCTACAGCAGTTATTTACAACTACACAGACCATAAAAATAATTTTCTCTTATTTTAGTACTATTCATTTTAGAAATAAAAAATCACATAACCTTAGTAGTTGAGCTTGGTGTGATACAGCTTGAAACACTCTTCAATACACAGACCTACATCACATTCCTGGCAGCAATAAACAGATGTCTTTCTTCTCCCATGTTTAGTAAAAACAACACACCTCCTTTGAGGTTTCAATTTATCACTTTTAGGGGTAATTTTTCTGATGAAGTGTCTTTTAGGTTACGACTGGCCATAATTACGTATATAACGCACGACCACCGCGCCTCAGACTGATTCCTTGTAAGTAACATCTATTTGAAAGAGGCAAAATAAATCAGGTATTCCCCTAAACAGGTCGATTTATATATCAATCGATAGCTTGTATATCATTTTATCGACCTGAAAAATTAGAATGTGTATACGTTTATTAGGAGCCCTGCAGAAAGCAGCACAAAGCTAGGTCTGTGTGCCATCGAGTGTTGAAGTAAGAAACTACTTCAACCTCAATACCACATGCACAAAATGTGATCACAGCTGATTCATACACTTAGAAAGAAAGCTAAGATCTTAGGCTTCAAAATTATATTGTTCATACGCAAATATAATAATATACAGCAGTAAAAAAACAAATGAAAAGGTCGCGTGCATTTAGAGAAAATTACGATTACTTCAATCTCATCTGATTTTTAAAAAAATATGAAATTAAATTTTAAACAAATATTATGTTTAGTCATATGTCCTGAAAGCTCATAATTTCTACGTTAAACCAAATAAATTACATATTTGTAGCTTCAAAAATGTACGATCCAGAACAAAAAGAAAACACGCCTGCATAGGTCTATACCACGTATAGATGTCGGCAATAAGTGAAGAAGAGAGGGTCTATACCACGTATGGATGTCGGCGCTGACGGGTTAAGAAGGGGAGAACAAATTGAAAAAAGTTTTCCCATACAAGGCTTCATTCACCAGAATGATACTTCTAAACTATTTCTAGAGAATTGTGTATTTTTTTAATAATATACCTGTAAATAAAGCTCACTGTACAATTTATCTTCGATATAATTTAGATAACTGCTATTATTGTTATAAAACAAGTAACTACATTTCAAAATCTCTTTCTAATTCAGTTCCTTGGTAAGATAGGTGTATTCTTTCAATAGAATCCAATAACTGGTAAGCCTAGACTTTGTATATACAAAGAACCTTCAGTACCACAATAGCTTCCTCAATCAAACTATAATTTGATACAGGTTAATGGTATTTTTCCAATAATCAATGATACTTAATTTTCTCATATTCCTTATCCCATCTGTAGACATAACGAGATAGACTGGCAACAGGGCATAAAGTGCTGAAGCAGAAAGTTCTTGTACTACTATATTATGAGTCATAAGTTTTCCTATATGATTTCAATCTGTTTCCATTCAGTACTCATGCTTGTCCAAGTCTAAATCCCTTGCATTTTATTGAAACAGCAAAACATATGAGAGTTCATTCATAATTCATGGCAACTATTCTTTATTTTCCAAAAATGTGCCAACAGAAAATGTATTATAAAATTCAAGTATGTTACATGAACTTTTTTAAGTTGTTACCAGATGGGGTATGAGTGTACAAATCTGGACATGATCATATTCCCTATATTAGTCATTTGTTGACAGTGATGCATAAGGTTGGTAACCAAAGTTGAACAGAGTTCATATATCAAAAAAGATAGCCTTTATCCCTTGGCTGCAATGCACAAAAATGGTCATGAAGAGCTACAGCACTAAAAGGCACTACTCGACACAATAGTTGATATATCTGTGTGAGAAGCTCACTGTGAGGCAGGTCAGCAGTTTACTCTTTTGCATGTTCGAAGGCCCCTACCCACCTTGCCACCATAAAATAAGGGTATAGGATGATTACTCAATGCTCGCCGTAGCTCTGCATGACACTTGTGCATTGTAGCTGTGGAGAAAGGCTATATTGATGTATGAACACTGTTCCACTTTAATTGCCTTCATTACATACTACTGATCATGTACAGACCAATGCACTCATACCAAATCTAGTGTCAACATTAAGAACTTCCAAGTAACATACTTTCAAATTTTATAAACTAAATTTTCTCCTGGTGCATCATTACCATCAACATCAACTCTCATATCATTGGGGCAGTGTAAACCCACCTTCCAGGCGCCCCAACCTCAGAAGTGAGTTACAAGTACACCATGTCAGGAGAGAACACCAGGAATGTCAAAATGACAACCTCGGGCATTGAAGGAAAAAAAAAACCTTCTGCATTAGCACATTTTAGGGAAATAAAAAAGAGTTGCCATGAACGATGAATCAACCCTTTTGTAACAAAAATTATAGATAACTAACTAGCTAAAACCCGGTGTGCGCTGCTATGCCTAAATAAATGAATGTGTTTACAACATAAATCTAACCAGTCTGCCAAGCTGAGGATGATTAGAAGACTAATCGAAACATGTTCAAGAACAAATCAACATTAAATTGAGGTAAGATAGTACAGACTCAAAATAAAAACTGATGTGTTCTTATTTTTAGTTGAATATGTAAAAAGAATTGTCATAAAGATCTGTCGAGCTGTTTAAGTAAATGAATTCCGTTCGCGCAGCATATTTCCAGGATTACTCCTTTACATTTCATTGCTTTGCAGTGCATACAAACTTTGTCCATTTTTCCAATTTGAACGAATTTACATGAGGTACTTTCTAAATTCAAACCGCACACTTGCAAAGATTGTCCTTGCACTTTATTGATAGCCTTATCGAACGCAAGGCATTTTGGAAATAGAAGTTGTTTGAACTCAAATACATATGTATTCAAATGCAATGTTATGTCAAAATTTAATTTTACTATAAAAACACATGCATGTTCGAATGCAACATTGTGCCAAAATTTCAAGACAACTGACCGACTACTTTTCGAGTTTTGCAAGCACAAACAAACACTAGCTGAAATTTTATACATAAAGATTTTAAAAAAAATTATAAACCAATTAATTTGATATTGGTATGACAATAAAATTATAGCTCCAGACTGACATGTGTTCAAATCATCATCATCATCAACAAGGATTAAGCCCAATAGCCTGTTCCGATCCCATTATAGGTCGAATTGGCCCTTCCATCTCTTCAATGGTCTTCCCAACATTCTTCTCCCTGTTGGTTTATAATTATACATTCTTCTTGGTATGCCCTGTTCATTCATTCGTAATACGTGCTGAAGATAAGCATGTTGATAATATTTCATTCTTTCGCAGAGATTAAATATATTAAGTTCTGTTTTTATATCTTCGTTTTTCTTTTTATCGGTAGTTTGGTATCCTGTTATTGCTCTCAACATCTTCATTTCAGCAGCCTCTATTTGTTTACTATCTGCCTTTGTTAACGTTCAGGTTTCACATCCATATATAAGAGATGGAACTGCCAATACTTTGTAAAACTTCATGTGTTCAAATGGAAACTATAATCATAATATGGTGACAAGACCAAATTTCTACCTACACATTTTGCTTCAATAGATCCAATGCTTGAAGATAGGACATTTGCCTGTCTAGCTCTTCTGTCTATTCATAAGTAAGGTCTATGGTAACTCATAAGTTATATATAGTTATGTGAATAATTGAATATTTATTTTTTGTAATTATGATATACAAACATAATATGCATTTGTATTAAAATATTTTTCAATGTCTGGAACATTTTAAAATCACACACATGAATTAAAATAAACAAACAAAAAGTATACATTAACAGTTTCTTATAAAAATGTATGTTAAGCCATAACCTTACCAGAAATTAATCCACATCACATCCAAATGTCACCAAACAAACAACTATCACCCTAATCTGCAAACCTCATATCTCCATTTTCCATAATTTTACAGAAGAAATGAAAAATCACTTCCCCAAATATAAATGACTGTGTCTCTTTGTCCTTTAAATAGAAGTTTCTATCATATCTTGAGTGTATTGTATTTTAAAGTTATTAAATAATTTCCTCCTCTTGAAGATATATTAGTTATTTATTAGAATAGGAGTACAAAAAATTGACAGAACTAATAAGGAAAATGAGATTAACATGGTTTCGAAAGATGAAAAGGAGTAACATATAACAAGAGTGCTATGGAGATATAAATGAAAGACAGAAAAGCAACCTGGGAATACCTAGGACCTGGTGGATGGAAAAAGTTAATATGGATCTAGAAAAGGGTTATAATTGGAAAAAAGTATAGAAGGAGGAAGTATTGCTGAATAGAATTTTGTGGAAGGTAGTATATTCAATACTAATAAAATTCATTGTTAAAACCATTGAGGTGGATGGTCATAAAATAAAATAAGTTAGGTAAAATCTGTCGTCCTCAACTTTTAAAATATGTGATCTTTATGCCTGTAGGCCATTCAGGACATCCGCCCCATCTTCAGCACTTGATTTTTCGCTACAGCATCCAGGTTGATGTTTGATGCTGTAGCGAAAAATCAAGTGCTGAAGATGGGGCGGATGTCCTGAAAGGCCTACAGGCATAAAGATCACATATTTTAAAAGTTGAGGACGACGTATTTTACCTAAGAAGGTATTTTAACTTATTTTATTTTATAGGTAGTATATTCTGAGACATCCCACACATATGTAAAAATGACTGATGATAATGCTGATATCTTGAAGGTTACTGTATTTTAAACTTATTAAATGATATAATTTCCTCAAAAAATGGTGCAAACATTTAAAAATCACTAAAAAATGGTGTAATGATTTTGCAAATATGGGTGACAAAAATTATTTTTTTTTTTACCTTACAAATAAACATCTTATGACAGATTTAAAATAAGCAAATGATGATATTGATACCTGTTTCACTTTTTGTGTAAATGAAGTATATAGTATTTTATTTATTGCCACTCTTTACTACTTGGGTTATGATCATTGCAATTCACATCTGGCAATGAAAGGGACAACAAATTTTGTTGAGAATAGAATTCTAATGCCCGATTCTATTTTGTGTTGCAAGAAGTTTAAATTTTCTAGTAATTTGATAAATGTTCTGCTAACTTATAGGGACATGCTCAGACAGATATCTGTTTTATGACTAGGGGCCATATTGCTAATCAGTATAATTTTCAATTTAAGGAAAATTATATTACCTCTTTTCATATCCTTCTTTTTCATTATGCTATGGTTTATCTATGACGCAAAGCGCCAGCGCAAAACTTGCTCCCCGTGTATTTAAATGGATGTGGTTTATCTACAACGCAAAGCGCTGGCGTGAAAAATTTTGCGCTAACATGTCACGTCTTGTATTTGAATCACTTGAATCTGGGATGCAATTTGCCAGTGCATACAAAGAATATAGAAGATATTATCCGTACTCATTGGTGTAATTGCTAAAAACACGCCATTTGCCAACGCAAACAAAGAATATAGAAGATATTATCCGTACTCATTGGTGTAATTGCTAAAAACAAACAAAGATTTTATGATAAAATGTTGGAAATACAGTACTTGTTTCGTAACTTACCAATTTTAACGATGCAAGTTAGATAGTTTTGTTGCAAATCATCAAGTTCTATACAATATGAGCATGAAGGAGTACAGAGATGTACAGAAAAAAGAGTTATTGTGGCTCGAACTTAGTCGAGAGATAAATAAAAGCTGTAAATATTGTATTGTATCTTAGGGATATTATGGATGTACATAAATTTCGTCTTCTATTAAATTCAAAACCTGATAAAACTGCTCAGGTGAAAATCTGAAGTATTCTAAAATTTGGTATTATCATCAACCATATGTTTATTTAAGAACTAAAGAATAATTTATTCTATGATTTTCCATACAACATTCATATGATGCTGTTGCTCTAGAGCAACTTTTTCTGTCTTTACTAATATTTTGTACTATTTTAAACGTTTTGTAATGATACTTAAAACTTTTTTTTTATAAAGAATTTTAATATGTTTATCTATGTATATAAATTATGACTTTTCCTCTCAATTTATTTTCAAAGTTCTTTATTAGAATTGAAGTTGGCATACGTGAACGCTTATAAAATTAAATCCACCAGATGGCAGGACATATGTGTGAATGACCAACATTTTCATTTAAACCAAAACATATTTTAAGAAATAAATGTTCAATCATTTCATTTTGTTAGGTTCTGATGGGTCAGCTTAGTGTACATCAGATTAGTTTATAGTTTACTATGTAGTATATATGCAATTTATTTCATTAGGTTATGCAGGGACAGGTTTGTATACATTAATTTTTGTAAACACATTTGGGAATTTATTATGAACGTTGGTCATTTTGATTTTCCATATATGTGGTGCTATCTGGCAACAATTCCATAAACATAAGCGCTGTACGGTATGCGCTCCATGCAAAACCAGTATCACTCCAAGCATAATGCGAGAATGCATCACGTTGGGCGCAACGCACTGTATAATAAACCGTAGCATTAGACTGGTTTCAGGACCTTATTAGGTTTAATCCTCCATACTTTCACGACCATTGTTATGTCATCTTGAAGAACTACCTCCTGCTCCCTCTGTTGGTAGACTGATGAATATCCAAATCAAATCACTTTCCCTGGAATTTTAAAATGAATTAACTTCTTCTTTTCGTTTTTTTCAATGTAGATTTTTTCCCAAACCATGAACTCTAGGTTTTCTGTTTGATTTATTAATTTAAGAAAGGCTAAATTAATAAAACACATAGAAAAGCCTAAAGAGCTCACGGTTGGAGAAAATCTACGTTAAAAAATTGTAAAGGAGAAATTAATTAATTTTGAAATTCCTGGGGAAAGTGATTTGATTTGGAGGTTCTTCAGTCTACCAACAGAGGGAGCAGGAGGCTAAGACACATAACAATGGACAACATTTTTAATTTTGAAGAGAAAAATTTTCGCCTAGACCGGGACTCGAACCCGGGACCCTTGGCTTTCCGGGCCAAGTGCTCTACCAACTGAGCTATCGAGGCGAGTTACGATCTAGACGCAAATTTTTCTCTTATATACGTTGTAATTCCCTATCGCCAAATGCTTTTGAAACCATTGTTTCTATCTTTGCAAATGGCGGCTTCTTAGTTAAGAAGACATTTATTGGAAATTTAACATTACTTTAAAAGCCAGTAAGGCCTCTAATGATGTTTTTATTATTAATTTAACATTTCTCAATGAAAGATAAATTAAATTTGAAGAGAAAAATTTTCGCCTAGACCGGGACTCGAACCCGGGACCCTTGGCTTTCCGGGCCAAGTGCTCTACCAACTGAGCTATCGAGGCGAGTTACGATCTAGACGCAAATTTTTCTCTTATATACGTTGTAATTCCCTATCGCCAAATGCTTTTGAAACCATTGTTTCTATCTTTGCAAATGGCGGCTTCTTAGTTAAGAAGACATTTATTGGAAATTTAACATTACTTTAAAAGCCAGTAAGGCCTCTAATGATGTTTTTATTATTAATTTAACATTTCTCAATGAAAGATAAATTAAATTTGAAGAGAAAAATTTTCGCCTAGACCGGAAAGCCAAGGGTCCCGGGTTCGAGTCCCGGTCTAGGCGAAAATTTTTCTCTTCAAATTTAATTTATCTTTCATTGAGAAATGTTAATTAATAATAAAAACATCATTAGAGGCCTTACTGGCTTTTAAAGTAATGTTAAATTTCCAATAAATGTCTTCTTAACTAAGAAGCCGCCATTTGCAAAGATAGAAACAATGGTTTCAAAAGCATTTGGCGATAGGGAATTACAACGTATATAAGAGAAAAATTTGCGTCTAGATCGTAACTCGCCTCGATAGCTCAGTTGGTAGAGCACTTGGCCCGGAAAGCCAAGGGTCCCGGGTTTGAGTCCCGGTCTAGGCGAAAATTTTTCTCTTCAAATTTAATTTATCTTTCATTGAGAAATGTTAAATTAATAATAAAAACAACATTTTTAATATTGATTAGCATCTTAGAAAACATGGAAATTTTAAGAGAAGCAAAGAATATAAACATTATAAACAGGAACACACCCACAGACCTAAATCCATTATATAAATTATACGTTGGCATCAGTACCAATTAGTATGCCGAAGATTAAACATGTTTTAGAAAGGCTTTCATGATTTAATAAGTTTTTTTTAATAAAAATCAATTCTAATTGTGGAAGATGGATAAAACAAAAGGTACTATATTATTATTTATAACATTTTAATAACAATGGTCGTTAAAGTACTGAGGATGGAACGTAATAAGGTCCCAAAACCAGTCTAATAAAAAGAAGGATGCGAGGTGAGGTGATACAATTTTTCTTAAATAAATGATACCTTAATAAGAATCAAATGAATCGTGAATTCTTCTTACCTGATACGTCTATTTTTTTTAACATAGAACTACAGTATCGGAAAAAAAAATCTTTTCCATCTTCAGCTGTTTTCACAACTGTAAATTTTTTCCTTTTGCTGGTAATTTTTTAAACTGCCATCTGGTGTACTTTTGAAGAAGTAATTTTCTAAACTGCCATCTGGTGTACTTTTGAAGAAGTAATTTTCTAAACTGCCATCTGGTGTACTTTTGAAGATGGCAGTTTAGAAAATTACTTCTTCAAAAGTATACCAGATGGCAGTTTAGAAAATTACCAGAAAAAAAATGACAGTCGTGAAAACAGCTGAAGATGAAAAAGACTTTTTTCTGATACTGCAGTTCTGTATTAAAAAAACATAGATGTATGAGGTAAGAAGAATTCACAATTCATTTGATTCTTATTAAAAAAGCCTCATAATGTAAAAATTCCCAAATGTATTATATTAAATGATACCTTGTAGCGTTAATTCCTAAAAAGTCAATATTTTTCAATGTTAAAATTATGTTTTAGAATATAATCATTACTTAGAAAAAAAATTGAACTGCTATGATATTATTTGTGGTTATTTAGTATCACATAGAAAGTGGTTAAGGCATGGTCCTTTGTGTAGAAGTATGAGACCTGCACTGGTTCAAGACCTTATGGGGGAAGAAATTTTCTCATAGAATTTCGGCCAATATGGGACCTATGACCATCCAGCATCATGAGGAATTTTGGTAGCTACAATGAGTAGTAGCTTCAGGTTGAAAAAAACTAGCTATAATTGCTCCATATGTCACCTCTACACCAGCTGTATGATCATCCATCTCTGTGATTAACACATGCGGACATGAGGCCAACAGTCGGCTGAGAGGCCAAGGGTCCTATAGGCCTGTTGCGCCAAGGAGTTTTTAGTTACTTCCTATCAATTTAGATAATACTTCAGGTACAAAATTAATAATTGTAATATGTTACATTATTTTTTTTAGATTAATCCCGAATAAACTAAAGTTTAAATTTATGAATGAGGTGGATAAAATGTTTTTACATCTCACCTCATAAAGTTCTGCCTTTTTACAATACTAGTTTCAAAGGCCATTTGCTTTCATCTTCATTCACAGTGTTAATTCCCACTGTAATTTGGATTAAAAAATGATTATGTTAAATTATACTTAATTCTTTTCTCTTTACTTATTTATAATTTGGAATCAGGTTATAGTAAGTATTAGCTTACAATCAGGTAAATACACTAAGTTTCCAATTGGCAGAGATGCATCTACCATTAAATAATTCACTTAACATAATTGAAGGATCAAGGAAAGAACTGGATGAGTCACTTTTTGTCAAAATGAAGTTTGAAGTACCATTAGATTCTCCATGGAAAGAACCATATTTTAGATGTGTTAAACAGTAAATAAAATATTAATTTAACGTTGGGAAGTAAAAATTATGAGGTATAATCATTTAAATTCATCGGAGAACATTTTTTGAAAACTCACCTCATACATTTCATGCTTTTCACAAAAACGTGGTTCCAAGCATAATCACACCCATCCTCAGTCACAATTCTGACTGGTGAAATTCTTCGGCCGTCAACTCTTCTATTGTCACCATTTTCAGTGCTGCCATCTATGGTTGAGTTGTGACTGAGGTGGACATGATTATGCTTGAAACTGCAGTTTTGTAAAAAGCACGAAATTTATGAGGTGAGTTTTCAAACTATGTTCTCCGATGAATTTAAAAGTAAATGAAATATTTCAATGATGGGTTTATTTACCTCCACAATATGGCAAACAGGTAAAGAAGTAGGTACATTGCATTAAAAGTCCATTTTCTAGGTTGCATGGAAAAGTGACTTAGCTAGTTTTTACACTCTTTATTTCCCCTGTATCCTTCAATTGATTTTTCTGTGATTTGACATATTTAAATAAACTGGCATGGGAATTGTGAGTTTTGGAAATTTGTGGATTAAATACTTTGGTATAATTTTTGCCTCTGTAAAAATATCATCATCCTCTTATCATGTCCTCCTTTCAGAAGGTCGATAACAAATATGCCTCCAACCATATTAAAAAAAATATAATATAAATTTTTAAGTAAAATTTTATCAGTCACCTCATATTTTACTTCTTTTTTTAAAATTTAAACTAGTTTCAGAACTTTACACTTCAGTTCCATCATCAGTATTCCCGCGACTGTTGTTGAAAAATGGTTTAGGGAGACTGATGATGGAACTGAAGTGTAAAATTCCGAAACTAGTTTAAATTAAAAAAAGAAGAAAATATGAGGTGAGTGATAAAATTTTACCTAAATTGATGAACATACTTCATATAGGCTATACTGAATATACTTCATAGTGTGAATTCCTAAAATAAGTAATACTATAAGATAATCAATCAAAACCAGTAATGCAAAATAATTATAATATTGCTACATATTTCAGAGTCTGCTAATAATACAGGACTATAAAATGTACGTACCTACACCCCATATAATATATTTTTAATCTATGTTCATTGCAAGGCAAGTAAAAACCATAAACCAGAAAAAAAAAATACCTTGGTCCACTGTGTTACGGATTGGTGTGTCCTGAAAACAAAAAGAAAAAAAAAACACTTACAAAAAATTCAATTCCACTACCCACAATATATGGGACTCAGCTTTGCAGCCCTAGTTGAGTGGTAGACAAGGCCTTAAGGCCTTAACTCTGCCAGGTAAAATAAAGCTATTATTATTATTATTATTATTATAAGGAATGCAAAAGGAAACTTACACACTCCAGTTAATTGATATAATGCCCAGACTTACACAACTGAAAAGGAAGTCTATGTACTATTAACTAATTAATTGGCACTATTGAACTATGTACATGCTCTCCATACATCCCTATCCTGAGCTAATGTTTTACAATAATCCCCTGTATAATCTACTTCACTCAAAACATTTTTTTTTGTTCAGTGCCACCTATTTGTCATTCGACATTTCAGGTATTCTCTCCTGGCATTGGCGTATTGTAACCCACTTCTGAGGTTGGGGCACCTGAAGGCAGGGTTACGCTGCCCCAATGATATGATGGGCGATGACTAGAGCTAGGAAATTTTAGGTGCAAAATTTTGGTGAAAAAGGTGCAAAAAAGGTGCTTTCATTTAGCAGAAAAAGGTGCAAAAAATGTGCAATTTTTTAAATAAAAGTTGCAAATTTCCCATGTAAATAATCAATAAAGATTACCAAAACCAATTACAAGTAACTAACGACACAAAATTCACGCATGTTGTCTTATATTAAAGAGTCTGTGTAAGTACTTACACTACTTATATGCTGCGTAACACGAATGCATTGATGTTTTTCATCAATTGTTACTGAAATATCACAAAGGATGCACCTGATAACAGATCCGTCACTCTGAATTCCATCTGCACTAAACTTTTTAACAATATCACATAGTTTATAGGAGTTCACTTTCGGTTTCGGCATACTGTATACTGGTAACTCAGGAAAATAGCAGACCGCACTAGTCAAATATTATTTTTAACTAAAACATTTATTCACACACTTCAACAACCTTCCTTGCTTGGACAATAGCTTTTGCATAACTGTGGTGCAATGAGGCACAAACTAATTTAAAAGGAATAGCCTAACGGGATTGCACGGAAGTGGAACTAATGCGATGTGCACTGATACCACATATCGTTACCAACCCTTGAAATCGTATTTGAATAAATGTAAAATATATATATATATATTATTTTGGTAATAAAATGTTCCAAAGGAGACAAAAAAGTTTGAAAAGGTGCAAAATGTGCTTCCATTAAAGAAAAGGTGCAAAAAGGTGCTAGCATTGAAAAAAGGTGCAACTAAAACACAGTTAGGGGCATTTATTTAATATTTTCTTTGCAATACTAGCTAATTTGAACATTATAGTAACAAAAAAAAAGTGCAGCACCTAAAATTCCTAGCTCTAGTGATGACGATGGGTAATGATGCGCCAGGAGAACCTAAACCTAAACTTAATCTAATGGGGTGAATATATTGATGATAATTATGGCCAGATGATGTTCGGGGACATTTGGGCCTTAAAGTATCTTGACATTTGTCTTACAGGTGAGGAAAAACCCCGAAAAAACCTCACCCAGGAAACTTGTCCCAAGCGGAGATTGAACCTGGGCCCACTGCATGACAAGGCAGCATACTACCTCGAGACCACAGCGGTGGACTCACTCAAAACATGGTTAATGCTATTCTGCCACCTTATTCTTGGCTTGCCTACTGGGCACTTTCCCTCAGGTTTTCCTATAAGAAATTCCATTACTCCCAAATCCAATTCTAACTACATAAAAACACTGACTCACCAATATGATATTGAAAGGACAATTAATCTTTTTTTTTATTGTGTTAAGTCCCACACCTGTGTAAGTAGCAGCACACTTGGTTGCTTGTTTTATAGAAAGTACATATAGGCCTATAGATCTGAAATCATTCAATATTTTAACTCATCTTACATATTAAATTCATCACTTCTCACAAAAAAAACAAATTTTATTTGAAGAGAAAAATATACGATTAAATTAAATGTTTCCTACCTCTCCTCATGTAAATCATAAATTAAACCTCATAGTGATTAATTCCTTAGACTTATATGAATGTATCTAAATGGCACAAAGAGTAGGGTGCGTGTAGGCAAACATTTTTCAGACACTTTTGAAATCCGGAATGGGTTGAAGCAAGGAGATGCACTATCTCCTCTACTATTTAATTTTGTACTAGAGCATGCCATCAAATCTCTAGAGGATGAAGAAGGCCTACAACTCAATGGTATTAATAAGCTGTTAGTTTATGCTGATGATGTTGTACTATTGGCCGATAGCGAGGAGGTACTAAAGGACAACACACACACATTATTGAGTAACACTAAGAAATTAGGACTGGAAGTAAATATCAATAAAACTAAATATATGGTCACACTTAGAAATACATTATATAATGGATATGGAAAGCTAATGACAAATGAGGGAAATTTTGAGGAAGTGGCTGAATTCAAATACCTAGAAACAATAATCACAAATAGGAATGAGATGCACAAAGAAATTAAACATAGGCTCAATTCTGGAAATGCATGCTATTATGCATAAAAAAGACTTTTGATGTCCCAACTCCTTTCAAAAAACGTTAAACAGAAAATATATAAAACTGTAATTCTACCAGTTATATTATTAGGACTCTTACTTTAAGGGAGGAAAGGAGATTACGAGTATTTGAGAATAAAGTACTGAGGAAAATTTTTGGACCAAAGAGAGATGAACAGACAGGTGAATGGAGAAGACTTACATAACAATGAACTACATGGTCTTTATAGGAAGCCAGATATAATAAGAACAGTTAAGTCTCGTAGACTGCAATGGGCAGGACATGTGGCATGTATGGGGAATGAAAGAGGTGCATGGAAGCTTCTTGTAGAAAAACCAGAGAGAAAACGCCCAGTTGGTAGATCAAAAATGAGGTAGGAGAATAACATTAACTATGATTTGAGGGAAGTAGATTATACAGGGATTGATTGGAAAACATTAGCTCAGGATAGGGATGTATGGAGAGCTTATGTCCGCATGGCCATGAACCTACAGGTTCGATAGTGCAAGTGAGTGAGTGAGGAGTAAGTAAGTAAGTAAGTAAGTAAGTAAGTAAGTAAGTAAGTGATTAATTGCTATAAAAGTTAAAAAAGAAAAATATATGTCTAAATCAGGATTTGAACTTGATGTGTCTGGTTCTGCACACCAGTGGTCCAACCACTGAACTATCTGGCTCTTGATTCAAATGCATATTAATTCTCTCCTTTATATGAATTCCCAGATGCCGAGAATTAGCCTTCAATAGAGTTAATCACATTTGTCGAGATGTAAATTATGGATGACTTTTACGAACCCTCCATGCCAATGTAGCCTCTATATTTTTTATTTGTATCTACTTACATATTGGACGAGGAATATATTATGGATCCTTTAAATTTATATACACCTGATCAGTAGGTGTTTTAATCTTATTCCTAACACTATGAATTTTTCGTTCTACATGCCATCTGTGACTTCTTTAACAATAAAACTTTATTGGGAATTAACACCACATTTATAGACAATGAAACTTATTAATAATAAGCATCACATTTATTAACCCTTCAGAGCAGGTGGAGTTAAATGGCCAGCGATACCCTGTCACAGGAAGAGATTGTTCACGGGGATTTAAATCCAGTTGTTCAGTGCCAGTATTCCAATAACGCATTTAAATTGAAATATCTTGAATAATTTTAATGTTTTTGCAATTTGTTTATGGTGAACCCTTAATATAATATTTAATTAATTAAATTTATTACGGTTCTCACGTAACATCTCTGCATGTGTAGACTTATTGATGATTGTTGTGCCACAGTGTTCTATTTGTAAGTTTCTCACATAAGTAGCACAGTGAATTGCACTAGGAATTCTTTGAAGAATTCAGAGAACTGGCTCTACCTAACAACACAATGAAATATTTACACAAAGAGAAGGGTCTTCAAAAAAAAAAACGCAGAATGAACTTCAAAAATTGGTGTGATAAATCTTATAAGTGTAAACCAGTAGTGACACTCGGACACCGATAAGTGTATTTTTTCCTTTGTGTTTACTTTGTTCATGTTTATTACAAACACATTGCTTTTATGGGTTGACCTTATTTCTTGTGGGGAGGGGGCAGCCTTCTCCAAATGTGCTTTTCCAACACTTTGGAAACATTATTTTAGGTCATGTGCCCTCAAAAAATTCTTTCTACACATGAGACCTGTTGTGCTAAAAGACCTTCATCAACCCTAAATTTCAAGCTGTCTTTCTTCTGGTTTCCAAGGTGAAACCAGTTGACGATATATGACTATAATAGCTTCACCAGAGGTGTGGTTTTGAAAGATCAACATGCTACAAGCCGGAAGATCGAGGGTTTGAGTCCCGATGGGTTAGGATTTTTAAACTGAACCAAACCTTCAGGCGGCACTGTGACCCCAGGGTTGACTCAGCCTCTAACTGAAATGAGTACTAGATGCTTGTTATGGGCCGTCAGGCAGAGATAAGTACCCAGTTTACATCAAGTGCCAATAATCTATAAAAAGTGGGAGCCTTAACCTCCTAATATCCCAAGGAGCTCCCAAGGCCTGAAATGGGACCATTTTACCTTTTAGATACTGAGTGAATAGTAGACTAACTACCTTTCCATAATGTAAGGGTATTGTCAATTGAAATATTATCCTATATATATATATATATATTATATAATATATATATCTGAAATTTTATTATTGAGGTACTGTACTATAGCATAAATCAGAAATAACTTTTGTTGGGCCTTTATATGTATTGAATTTTGCGACATAATTATTAAAAATGAAGAGATTTGAAAATAGATTCAATTTGATAGACAAGCTAATCTACAAAAAAAAAAGGACAAATTTATTTTTCTAAGAAATCCTTTATCAAGTTATACATATAACAAAATGTCAGAGGCCGCAAGAATAAATGCAAATAATAAAATTATTTTAACTTGTTACTTAGTCTCATCATCAATTATATAGAGGAAATAAAACATGAAGTCTTTAAGCTTGTTTTTTTTTATTATTTCACTCACCTCATACTTCATAATTCATAGCAGACCCTGGGTTTCTTCACATCTTTTGTGACATTTCTCAATGCTGTGTCACGTTCACAACTGACGTCCAATGGCTTTCTATCCTGCAGACTGACCTCTGCACCATTTGGTGGCCGACCGAATAATTTCCAAATCAGTCCTCTCTCCTTATATCCGGGTATTTCAAAATTCATAGTTGTATTTTCATTCTTGCATATGTAATTTTTTTCCCAAATTGTGAGTTCCTTCGGTTTTTCAATTGTTTAAGTAATTTTGTTTTGGTTTCTATTCTATGTTTTTCTGACCAGGCATGTGCAGCTATTGCAGATTTTTCTTCTTTCTTCCATTTTAACATTTCTGAGGTGTTCTTTTAATCTTGTATTTAGATTCCTTTTGTTTTCCTATGTATACTTTTTCACAATCTTTACAATTAATTTGATAAATCTCGATTTTTTGCAGTCTTCAATCTTTTCATTTTTGTTGGTTTTTATTAAATTACCTAAGCTGTAATCATTTTTCGGTGCTAATTTAATGTTGAATTTGTTGAAAATTTTTTGAAACTTGTCAAATACTAAAGGATGGTATGTGAACTTCTTGATTTTTTGCCTATATTTTATCTCTCTGAAGAGTACTTTCATTAATGATTTTTTGTTTTTTGAATTTATTTATTTTCTTGTGTATCATCATCTCTTGAAAACCATTATCCTTCGCAATTTTTATGATGTGTTCTTTCTCTTTATTGTAATTTTCTTTGCTCATGGGGACATTCACAAGTCTGTGTGTTAAACTATTAAATACTGCCTGTTTGTGTGAAAAATGGTTAAATCTATTAAAAAACCTCATAGTGTTATTTCCTATCTACATAACTTAATAAACTTTCAAGCCTCTACATAAAGGTTATATAAACAGGAAATAGTTAATGTAAACACAAAGATCATAATAACAGTTTAAAGCAGTGCGTGCAGCTAGCATATATGTCACGTCGATCCGCATCTGAAGAATTCAACCTGCGTACATGTCACGTATCTCTACACTGACGGGTTAATAAGCTTCATTGGCTATAAATATGCTGTTAATTTCCAATAAAGTCTTCTGTTAACTACGCCTGCATACAATATATAGAATGTAAAAGTTCGTATTCCTCGGCATGCAGGAATTCATATAAACGAGGTGCATTAATATGCATTTGAATCAGAATGCCTGGTAGTTCAGTATTTAGAGTGCTGGTGTACAGAACCAGAGACATTGGGTTTTCAATCCATCCCTGATTCATGTGTCTATTTTTCTCTTCATATAAAATCTTAACTCATGTTAAATACATATTCATTAACACTGCAGCACTATGTAATCACGATTATACAAAATTGATCAATATATAATACTTTTTTTAAAAATATTTTTCACTGATAGTAATTAATAATAATAGTTACAACAAGAAATAAACATTATCTCAGTCATAAAATTACTTTATTAAGTCAACGTTTCAATCTCCTTATGTGAGATCGACTTAATAAATTAATTGAGATAATTTTCAAGACATGGTTCTTTATTATAAACAACTATGTCTTGAAAGTGATCTCATATGAGATTTAAATGTCGACTTAATAAATTAATTTTTTGACTGAGATAATGTTTATTTCTTGTTGTAATTATTAAAATTGATCAAATCGGCATGTATGCTGACCTCTCTACTACCTCCCCCCCCATCTACTGAACCCACACTTACTCTTTCTCATATTTCTGGGGATGCAAAGCTCAGTCCCACATAATATACCATTTATATGGGACAAACTACCAATAACAACTTTAATCAACCATTTTAATATGGAATTGGCTGCAAAAAGAGGTTAGAGTTTTACGCACAATAATATATATATATATATATGTATATACCAAAAAAAAAACTCCTGGCGCAACGGGCCTAGAAGGCCCTTAGCCTACCAGCTGGCTGCTGGTCTCACATCCACATCTGTCAATCACAGAAGTAGGTGATCCAGCCAGTGTAGGGGTGACATGGTGGTCAGCATTTTGAGCCCCCCATCCATTTATAGCTGGTTTTTCTCAAACTGGAGAAGCCGCTACTTTTTGTAGCTAACCACCCAATGCCTCACCAGTCTGGTGTGGCCCCGGTCCCATACTGGCCGAAATACCATGAGAAAATTTCTTTCCCCATGGAGACTCAAACCAGCACAAGTCCCATAGCTCTGTATCAAGGCTTCCTGCCTTAACCACTCGGCTATGGCACGGGGCATATGTATATACATATGTATATACATAATGTTTATCTTGTATAATATTCACGGATATAAAGTATGAGTCAGAAAGGTTTCATTGGATTTTCTGCTCCATGGGAATTTAAAGTTGGCATCATGGATAACGAAAGTTGGCCTCTATAATAACGACATGTGTGGGATCATATATATATATATATATATAGATATGTTAGTTATATGGAGAATTTTGCGGATATAAGTTTGATTAAGAAAGATTTCTTGGGTTTTGTGCATCATGGATTCAAGGTTGGCCTCCTTGATAATGGCATGTGCGATCATGTTGAAACATCAGAAACAGTGGTCAGAAGCCAATCTTAAATCCATGATGCAGAAAACCCAAGAAACCTTTCTTAATTATATATATATATCTGATTCTAATTACCTGACATTATTAAAATATTTTATGTTCTTTAGTTAGTTCTTTACTCGGATTGAGAGGGCAGACTGTCCTGAGCACCATGACCTGAATATCTATTGTGCTATCTCAGTATTATGGAGATGACTGGAATGAAAGCCTACTTTATGGTGTTATGTGGCAGATTGTCCTTCTAGGTTCAACACACCAGGTTCTTACTCCCATGACCCATACCACCATTTTTGGGTTGGACCCATGGCCACAAGGAGGGACTACAACCCTCTTATCGGCCCCTTTTGATTGTTCAGACTTGGAGTCCTGAGGCAGCATCCTGATGAACCCCCCCCCCTGATCCCTGCAACCACATATTTTCAACACCTGCAGATTATCAAACCAAACTATTTTTTTCTAGAAAACTGAGATAAGATGAAGGGTGATATGAGATGAATGAATGAGAAATGAAATAACATGAAGGGGAGAGTGTTAGTGGGATGAAATTCAAAACAGGACAACCCCAAGAAAAACTTGAAAAATCTCAGAATGGCCCACCACCAAAACCCCACTGAAACTGACAGGATTCAAACCTGGGATCCTAGTCTGGGAAGCCACACATGCTAATCTTGTATGTTAATTATGAGTACATCTAGCTTTAAAAATATATATGTATTTTTTTTTAGATATCTTAAACAATTCTTTCTGATAAGAATCAAATAAAATGTGAATGCTTCTTACCTCATACATCTATGTTTTTTAACACAGAACTACAGTATTGGGAATGATGTTTTCCAATACTGCAGTTCCGTGTCAAAAAAACATAGATGTATGAGGTAAGAAGAATTCATGATTCATTTGATTCTTATTAAGAAAACTCCCAACTTTATTATGTTACGTCATTCTGAATTAATTTTTAATTAATTGAATTTTGACCATTGCATACCTATATTGAGGAAATTCAACATAATATGAAATAAAATAATGTAAAATCTTATTTTCAATCCTTATAAATTATTATTCAGGACTACAACCTGAAAGGTGTCGGGCACAGTGAGCTAGTGGTTATGCTCTTTGCCTCTGTTACCGAGGACCGCAGGTTCACACCCATCCACAGTCGATGGATTTTTTTTTGGATTAAAAAATCCAAGGAGCAAGTCCTCCTGGAGGGACTTTAAGCTATGGGTCCCGAGTCTCAAGATTTTCAGGCTCGTAATAGGTTTGTAAGCCTGAACAAAAAGGCCTCTAAGCAAAATTTACTGATCTCAAACATCCTAGTAATAATTATTTTATTTTAGGAAATAATATTTTGAGGTTCTTTTTATCGAGTTTTTTTGAGTCTATATATATCTTACCTCAATTTAATGTTAATTTGTTCTCGAACATGTTTCGATATATTCTTCTATATCATCGTCAGCTATAATAGATCATCTATTAAATTGAGGTAAGATATATATATATATATAGACTAAAAAAAAACTTAATCCCAGTAATACCCTAGTTGCCTGCTAGATGTCTCATTAAATCGGTGTGTTGACCACATGCCACTCATGACATCTTTGGGCAAATAAGGTAAGTAAAATGAACTTGGTCTATTAACTCCTGACAAAGGAGAGGCTATGGCTCAACAATGGGCTATGCCATAAATCATCATCACAACAAGAAAGGATGATAACTCTGGGGAAATGCACTCACTCAAGTTGAATTGTGTCTTTAGGAGTATATGGAGAAAAATGTTGAGTAGCACTAATGTGGAGGATGTGGTTATAAAAAGAAAATTACCTTCTTGTGCACAATCCCACCAATTTTGAAACTTGTTCTTCCATTACTGATATCTTCTTTGATTTGAAGAAGAATAATGAGAAGAGGAAGAAGAATTAGTTGTAGTAGTAGTTGTAGCAATAGTTGTAGTTCTTGTAGTGGGAGTAGTAGATGTAGTGGTATTAGGTGAATCAGCAATACCAAATACAAGGGCAGCAGCAACAGCAGCACCACCCACTAACCACATCCAATTTAAACTTTGTCGTTTCCTTTAAAAACATTAATACAAAGGTTATTTCATAAATTTGTGACAACTATTTTTTTATCTTTCAAGATAACCAAAAGTATAATTGCAATTGAATTATACAGATATATTGACTATATAATGTTAAAATAATAAAATAAGTACCTCATATGGCAGTCGTCCTCAACTATATAAACTTCTGTTTAAGAAACTTCATCACGTAGTTAAAACTATGATGGCCTTTCAAATTAAAGTTTCATCTTTTGCATCTTATTTGGTACTGAAGTCGGTGTATAGTTTTGAAAGGCCTTCATAGTTTTAACCACTTGGCAAAGTTTCTTAAACAGAAGTTTAATTTAGTTGAGGATGACTGCTATATCAGGAACATATTTTAATATTTTAACATTATATTGCATAACCTCAATGGTGTTTTAAAATGAATTTTAGAAGTACTGATATTGATTACAGACAGTTCAGTGTTTGAGAACAGTGAGTCTGTGTTGTCATGGTAACACATTCAACTTTGACAACAACCAATCACTATGTAACAACTTCTTAACCTTCTGCCCACAAAATCAAAAATTTCTGCAAAATATTTTCAAATTAAAAAAATACATATAAATACATGAATGTTTGACTGCCCATCTAAACAAAATTAAAATTTATAACTAAGATGAATGCACAACATGCAGAACTCCAGGAACATCTATGAATGCTGACCATCTCCTTATATGTTGAAAGCTAGATAACATAAAAAATAGAATAACATCATTTTTATCAATAAAACAAGTTACAAAAATAAAATTTAAACAAATAATTATAATGTCCATATACTAAATCAATCAGAATAAGGTCCCAAAACTGGTCTACGAAGAAGAAGAAGAATATGAGGTGAGGTGATAAAATTTTACTTAAATAAATAAATAATACCTCAAAGTGCTAATTCCTAAAAAGTCAATTGTTCCATAATGTAGCTTTCACAGTCAGTTGCTTATGGAAATAGCTCATTGTAGATTCGAAAGAGGGGTACATATGCAGAAAAAATTTAGGGTTATGGGAAGAGAACCAATGCCATTTTCATTTCAGGGATGCCAAATTGATAAAGGGTACTTACTTCCCAAACTCCAGAATCCATGTCGACCTGTGAAATTATTTACATGTTTTAACTGTAAGTAACAAGACCCCAATTTTAAAAAAAGCAGTAAATTTTAAATGTTGCACTTGGGTAGTCCTTGCTGCAGATAGGAATGAGTGTGGGAATCATACATAGCATGTTTGATTGTCTAGGTGCTGCTCTTGAGCAGCGATGCTACAAAACATTTTGGTCTTGATCTCAAAAGATGGCAGTTTGAATTCACAGTTGATTTTTGGTACAGAGGATCCTTACCACACTCTAATTCAACCCAGGAAGTTACTATAGACCTTACGGGCTAAGCCAGTGTCCCCCTACATACAGGGGATAGATGTTGCCAAACTCATAATAACGGTATTTGTTTGTTTAGGTACGGGAGGAGGGGCAAGGTTACTTTTCTAAATCTATGTACTATACATTTAAAAAAACATAGTTTTTCTTTTATGGCATTCAGACTAGTTTTATAGTAAATATGAGAGTCAATACTTTCACACAGGATAGTACAAGTCAGCACTATGCAACTTTCAGATCACAGAGGAAGACGACGTGCACCACATGATATACCGCTGTGCCGAGCTATCAGAAGACAACTAGAAATAGCCGTGCACGTCAGCAACGAGGCCTGACCTCCTCCTTTGCGGTTCTGGATGCAGAAAGATAACTACAAGTTGATCGCGGAGTATACCCAAAAAGATCTAAGCACACAAGCTGAAGAAGAGAAGAGAAGATGAGGAAATCAACGATAGAATAAGTAGAATTAGAATATATCAATATGTATACTTGATAAAATTAAATTAAGAAACCATAATGTAATATAACTGTAAACACCTTAGATTAAGTTTCAACTAGCCGCACTCTGTAAAAGTATAATGAATTAAATAAAGAAACTACCCTAGATAATAAAGTTTTTCTTTTATGGCATTCAGACTAGTTTTATAGTAAATATGAGAGTCAATACTTTCACACAGGATAGTACAAGTCAGCACGAGCTCGGTGACAAGTGGTAACATTTTTTTTCTTTAAGAGGAGGTGGCTTGGATGGCTATAACTTACAACTCTGTACCTGCTGTGTTTGCATACTTCAGTTTTATTTAAGGATTTCTCTCAAGAAAATACCGTTAAAATGGCAAGATACTATACAAAGCCCTATTCCAACAGATCTGCGCATATGCCGCCCACGGATGGGCTAGAAACCTAAACCAGAGACATCAGAAAACTCTTCTCTCGGCCCAGAGACATGTCCTTATTCGTGTCTGTAAAGCCTATAGAACTACGTCCACAAAGCCTATAGAACTACGTCCACAGCAGCGTTGCCAGCAATAGCGGGTGTCCTACCAATTGATATATATCTGGAAAAAAGGATACACCTATACTGCCTGAGTCGCAATAAACCTGTAGTCATTGACGACCTTATCCTTACACCAGACATGTACGAAGAGCCAGAGGGGCGAGAAGCCACAAAAAGAATGCTTGAAGACCATCTCCAAGACAAATGGCAACAGCGCTGGCACAACAACATACGAATTCCTCCAAACGTGAAAACTCGCATGAAAATGTCATGGATAAGTCCATCACACACGATTACTCAATTACTCTCAGGACATGGACATTTTAGAGGCAAACTGCACAAGAGAGGACTTGTCGACTCCCCTCTATGCAACTTTCAGATCACAGAGGAAGACGACGTGCACCACATGATATACCGCTGTGCCGAGCTATCAGAAGACAACTAGAAATAGCCGTGCACGTCAGCAACGAGGCCTGACCTCCTCCTTTGCGGTTCTGGATGCAGAAAGATAACTACAAGTTGATCGCGGAGTATACCCAAAAAGATCTAAGCACACAAGCTGAAGAAGAGAAGAGAAGATGAGGAAATCAACGATAGAATAAGTAGAATTAGAATATATCAATATGTATACTTGATAAAATTAAATTAAGAAACCATAATGTAATATAACTGTAAACACCTTAGATTAAGTTTCAACTAGCCGCACTCTGTAAAAGTATAATGAATTAAATAAAGAAACTACCCTAGATAATAAATAGGGACAAGAGCAGACCTGGGGATATGGGCATTAAGCCCAAGGAAACCCAGGGGGATGGTGGTGGGGCTCTTAAAAAAAACACACACACCCAGTTCCCTATTCCAAACACACAGTAACTTCCTGGGTTGAATCTCACTGTAGGTGACCACTTCATTAATCAAATTTGAAAGTAGGATTTGATATGAGAACATCAGTAGATCCCTCACTAGTAACAGAAAAAACATTACCAAGGAACCTGAACGTGAATCCATTGTAGAAAGTCTATTTAAATTTCCTATGACAATGTCCAAATCATAGCTGAGCAGTTTAATGTTATCAAGTCTTGGTGCAGAGCACAGAACTTGCACTGGTTCAAGTCTCCATGGGGGGAAGAAATTTTCTCATGGAATTTCACCAATAGTATTAATAAGCTGTTGGTATATGCTAATAATGTAGTATTATTGGATATTGAGGAGACAGTAAGTGCCAATATGCACAATTATTGAGTAACACTAAGAAATAGGGCCTGGAAGTAATTGACAATAAAACTAAATTCATGATCACATATAGAAATACACTGTGTCCATAAGTCTTTCCAACATTACAACTATAAGATGAAAACTATAAAAGTTAGAGTTGTGTGGTTTGTGGCAAATGCAAGAAAAACCCTCAAAGCTTTTTGTTTGTTTTAGGTATAATCTACAATGATGTTAAGCCAGGAGAAAGCACAATGTGTTAAATGGTACCATGAGACATGGTCACAATTTGAGGGAAGTAGATTATACAGGAGATGATTGGAAAAACATTAGATTTAGGACAGGCATATGTGGAGAGCCTATGTCTGTGTGGCTATGAACCTGTGGGATTGATAGAGCCAGTTTCTTGTAAACTTTTATTATAGTGAAAAAAATGAAAGTATACCTTGCACAGAACTACTGTATAGCAAGAAATTGAATATCACTTAGATGTTTTGCGGACGTTCAGAGGTGCACATGTGGAAGTACACAGACATTGCCTTACAAACTTTGAGAGTTTGTCTTTCATCTGCCACAAACCACACAACTCTAACATTTACAGTTTTCATCTTATATGAAGTTGTAATGTTGGAAAGACTTTATGGAGATGGACAATTAATGAATGACAAATGAGGGAAAGATTGAAGAAGTGGGTGAATTAAAATACCTATAAACAATAATTACAAACAGGAATGAGGTCAGAAGGAAATTAAACATTTTTGAAATGCATGATATTACGTATTACAGGGACTCTTGTCATCCAAATTTCTCTCAAAAATCAATAAACTGAAAATATATAAAATTTTTATTCTTCCATTTATACTATATGGATGTGAAACAAGGATTCTTACATTAAGGAAAGAGAAACTATTATGAGCATTTCAGAATAAAGCTCTTAGGAAAATTTTTGGACCAAAGAGAGACGAACAGATAGCTGAATGGAGAAGATTACATAACAGTGAGCTACATGATCTTTATGAGAAAACATATGTAATACGAACAATTAAACATCACAGATGGGGATGGACAAGAAATGTGGCATGAATTGGGAATGAAAGAGGGGCTTGGAAACTTCTAGGAAAACCAGAGGAAAAGCATCCAATAGGTAGCCCAAGAATGAGGTTGGAGAATAATATTAATCATGATTTTATGGAAGTAAATTATACAAGGGATGAATGGAAAACATTAGCTTAGGATAGGGATGTATGTCTGCACCCCATGAACCTATGGGTTTGATAGAGTGAGTTAGTTATAGGACAAGTGCCCATCCAGCATCATGAGAAATTTCAGTACCTACAATAAATAGCATATCCATGTTGAGATAACCAGCTGTAACAGCTGGAGTCTCGACATACTGACCACATGTCACCTATACACTGGCTGGATGATTGTCTACCACTGTGATTAACACATGTGGATGTGAGGTCAGTATCAGGCTGATAGGCCAAGGGCCTTCTAGGCCTGTCATAACATGGAGTAGTAGTTCACAATGTCACAAAGAGAATGTAAATTGGTCCTGTTGGATAAAAGTCAAGGACTGAACTTTCTGTCATTGAAATATGATGCTTTTATGTATTTACCTTGCTTGATCAGTGACAGGCGGTGAATATCCATTGTCAAGGCCTTCGATTAAACCTTCATTTTCTTCAATTCCTTGTCTCTTCCATGGAGTGAAAGTATTTTCGCTGAAATATATATACAAATGTTGTTTCTACTGTTTTTATAATATTTTAAATACAGAATTATTATAAATGTACACCACTAAAGTCATTGCCTTAGACTCAGAGGACCCAGATTTGATCCCCAGTTGAAAAAAGTTTTCTGGGTAAGATTTTATTTTTCAATTTTCTTTTTTTTTTATATCTGTAAACAAATGTGAGGAAAGTTTAAAGCCCAAACGTCTCCAAACACCATCTGGTCACAATAATCACCCATATTTATCCTGGTGGAGTTAAGACCATGTGCCCTTATCTTCCACTCAACCAGGACAGACATGTGTTACATTAAAATACAACAATCAAAATCATTATAACATTAAATAATAAACAAAAATTTGGTCACATTGACAATAACACAAGTAGTACGATAGTTATAATATTAATGATAATTAAAAAAAATACTAATAATAAGGGTCCAGATTTGGATGACATGTCATATTTTAATTGAGGTATTCTAGCTAGAAATAGGTAATTTTCACATAAATCTTGTTTATAGCTCTTAGATTATATATATATATATATATATATATATATAGATATTATAAATATATTTTTGACATTTGGCAATGAAGGCAAATATGATATGAAAAGAAAAATGAATGCTTGAGTCGGGATTCGAACTCGAGTCTCTAAAATCTGTACCTTTAGCGCTCTAACCAACTGAGCTACTCAAGAATTCCAATACAAGCATACAATTTTCTTATACATGTAGTATTCTCAATTCACACAAGAGGTAGCTGAAATTGTTCCAACTGCCATCTCGCAGCTAACGTAACAGTTAAGCAAATTTTTTTTTTTTTAAATATTCTCTTTAAAAAAAATTTGCTTAACTGTTACGTTAGCCGCGAGATGGCAGTTGGAACAATTTCAGCTACCTCTTGTGTGAATTGAGAATACTACATGTATAAGAAAATTGTATGCTTGTATTGGAATTCTTGAGTAGCTCAGTTGGTTAGAGCGCTAAAGGTACAGACTTTAGAGACTCGAGTTCGAATCCCGACTCAAGCATTCATTTTTCTTTTCATATCATATATATATATATATATATATATATATATAATTGACACACACAACTTGGATAGTTTGGAGAATGACAGCACATCATATCTATATAAGAAAAGGTTAGATGATCAGTTACTAATATCTACGTTTGACAATGCTCAGGAAGAATACAACTATATAGTAAAAAGTATTCATCAGGCGGCAAAAGAAGCTTTAGGAGAAGCAAATAGAGAAATAAATAAATTCAAATATTTTTGAAATGAGGACTTAGCAAAAGAAATAGCAAACAAAAAATTAATGTGGTTGTATACCAAAGATCTGAAAGACAAAATACAATATAAAGAAGCTCAAGCAAGAGTTAGAAAGAAAATTATGGAAGCTAAAAATCAGAGCTGGGAACAAAATTGTTTAAAAATTCAAACATGTATTAGAGGAAAACGAAGTTCTGAATCTTGGAGAATTTTAAAAAATTTGATAAATAAAAGAAGTGGACAAACAATACCTATGACTGAATGGGAAAATTATTGTAAAACGTTACTATCAGAAAACAGGGTATTTAATTTAGATAACGTTCAAAATATTCCAGAAATAAATTAAGATGAACATATACAATTGGACATAGAGGATATTAAAATGAATGTTCAATCATTAAAAAATAAAAGATCTAGTGGTCCAGGAGGAATTCCAGCAGAACTATTAAAACATGGATCCGAACATTTATTTGAACGACTGAAAAAATTATTTACAAAATTTATAAATGGGAAAAAGTTCCTGAATAATGGAAACTAGGATACATTTCGACAATCCATAAAAAAGGAAAAAAAAAAAGACCAATGTGAAAATTATAGAGGTATAAAAGTGACAAGTACTATGAGTTGACTCTATGGACGCATACTAAAATATTATTTGGAAAAAAACTATAGTGATATGGAATTAGAGGAACAGTCAGGATTTAGAGCAGGTCGTTCCACAACCGACAATTTATTTTGCATTACTCAGGTAATAGAAAAGAAAATGCAATATGGACAACCTTTGCACCTACTATTTGTAGATCTAGAGAAAGCATACGACAATGTCCCTATAGAGAAACTATGGATTGCTTTAAGATATATGGGAATTAAAACTATAATAATTAAAGCTGTACAAAATTTATATGACAATTGCATGTCTAAAATTAAAATTGGCAGTAAATTGTCACATGGTTTTACGATAAATAAAGTTCTTCGTCAAGGTTGTTGCCTATCACTGACTCTGTTTAAAAAATATATACATGAAATATTAAAGAATTGGAGGAGAAAACGTTCAAGCATGGGAATTCCTATTTCAAACAACAAAACTTTATACAACTTACATTTTGCAGATGATCAATTGTTAATTGCACAAGATTATGAAGATTTAGAATATATGACTAGAAAAGTAATAGAAGAATATGAAAAATGGGGTTTAAATTTAAACATGAAAAAAAAAACAAAATATTTATCAATTGGTGAACCAGAACAAAATTTAATTTTGGAGACTGGAGAAACAATAAAATCTCGTAGTGAGATCACATATTTAGGAATTAAAATAAATAAAAATGGGAGTTATGGAGATGAAATAAGAAATAGAAATAATAAAAGAAAATTTTCAATTGCTTGCCTCAATGGAATATTGTGGGATAAAAATATAAGTAATAAAAATAAAATGAATATATATCATACAATTGTTAAAGCATCATTACTTATGGAGCAGAACTTTGGCTATTAACAACAAAAACAAATAAGTACCTTTTGGCAATGGAAATGGATTTTATACGAAGGGCCGCAAGAATTTCAAGAAGAGAAAAAATTAGGAACTCAGTTATAAGGGAGAAAATGAAGATTGAAGACACTATTTTAGATTATATTAAAACTCAGCAATTAAGATGGTATGGACATGATGTCCAGCAAATGGAAGAGGATCGACTACCAAAATCTGTTTTGGAATGGAAACCTGAGGGAAAACGAAGCAGAGGAAGACCAAAAACCTCCTGTAGTCAGGGAATATGTTTATATATGAAGGAGAAACATCTATAACCAGGAGATTGGATGGACCGACAAAATTGGCTATTAGGAATCGGACAATGTCAAAGACAATATTAAATTAAAAGATTCTTACCTCTCCTCACATTATTCTGTTAAGTAGATCGCGATTTCAGGCCTATAGCAGGCCCATCTTCAGTACACTGTTGTTGACCGGTGTTATGTCGCTCGGAAGAACCACTTCTTCTTCCCTCTGTTGGTGGACCGATGAACCTCTTGATAAGGTCAAAATTTGCGGGAACTTCGAAGTTCATAAGTTTTCCATTGTTTTTCTGAATGTGGATTTTTTCCCAAACTGTAAGTTCCTTATGTGTCTCTATTTGTTTAATTAGACTAGCTTTTGATTCAATTCGATGTTTTTCGTACCAAGCATGAGCAGCTACTGCTGACTTTTCCACTTCTCCATTTTTGACATTTCTAAGATGTTCCTTCACCCTTGTTTTCAAATTTCTTTTCGTTTTTCCTATATAAATTTTGTCACAATCTTTACATTTGATCTGATAAATTCCTGATTTATTTTCTTCTTCAATTTTTTCATTTTTGTTGGTTTTAATTATCCTATTAAGGCTGTATTCATTGTTTGGAATTGGATATTACACCTAAATTTGTTCGTAAAACCGTTAAAAATAACGATGGTTCGAAAGAACAGAAGACGGTTGAGAAGAAAATTTTGAAAATGGAGAAAAACAAACATTTCGAAATTATCAGTAATTTGGACACAAAATTGTTTTCCTACACTTAAAAATCTCTAAGAATGTTGGCAATGTATTTTGGGACCGATTAGAAGAAAATTTTTCAACAAACTAAATATTAGCATTAAAAGAAAAGTAATCAAACAAAATAAGAAAATTGAAATTTAAAATCAAAATCAAGATTAAATAAAGAAAACACCACTAAAACAAGGGAAATAAGGTGCAGTAATGTAATCAACATGTCTTCCAAAACTTTCAACCAGAGGGAATTGGGAATTTTAGAAAAAGGACTTAAAACATGTGTAAACTATCTAACAAAATTGAAGATTATGTAGCGGACGTCGAAGTAATAATAGATGATTTGGAAACAGAAGAAAAATTTTTAATCAGGAATGAATGTGAAAAAATTATAGAAGAAATCAAGGAAATTCCTAGAAACAAAACAGGACTGGGAAACATGAAAATAATTAGAGAAATCAACAACAAAAACACAATTATCACAAAAGCAGACAAAGGCAACCAGCTAGTAATTATGGATAAAGAAGATTATAGAAATAGAATGGACAAAGTTTTGGCATCTACAGAATACATTGAAGTAAAATCTAACCCACTTCCCAAAAGTATCAAAGACGTAGATAACACTTTGAAGACAATAAACAAAATTCTATCAAAAAAAGAAAAATTCAGGCTGAAGGTTTCAAACCCTAGAAATCCACAAATGCATGGTCTCCCAAAAACACACAAGGGTGGAGACAAAATGAGGCCCATCATCAACAATATAGGGTCTCCTACATACCTAATATCAAAATGGTTATGTAGTGAGTACAAGAAAATGGAAGGATTTGATAACCTCTCAATAGATAATTCATATCAACTTGTACAAAAATTAGAAAACATTCAATTAGAACCTACAGACAGATTAGTGTCATTCGATGTAATTTCATTGTTTCCCAGTGTCCCTAGAGGAACCACCATTGAGATCTTGGAACAATGGCTAAACAAAAACAAATTAGGAAAAGAAAATATAAAGGAGTTTATAATTCTTACTAAATTATGCATTGAACAGATGTTTTTCACCTATAATGGAAAATTTTATAAACAAAATTCTGGGCTTTCTATGGGAAACCCTCTTTCACCCTTTTTGGCCAATTTATACATGGGAAGTTTCGAGCAGAAAATAACAAGAGGACATCCTTTGATCTTCAAATTTTGGACCAGATACGTTGATGACGTAATTGCTATTGTCAAACAGAAACAAATTGAGGATGCTTTGAAGCTTTTGAACATCCAGAGTAGAACGATAAAATTCACCATGGAAACTGAGATTGAAAGACAAATCCCATTTTTGGATCTTAATTTTAACACGAAACAAAGAAAACAGGATAGAATGAATGGAATATATAGAAAGAAATACTCATATAGACAACTATATTAAAGCTTCGGGTTTCAACACACTTTGCTCACAAAGAGGCAGTGTTCAATAGCTTAGCATACAGATTAGTAAATATTCCTATGAGCCCAGAAAACTATAAAAGAGAAAAAGAATACATAATTAATGTGGCAACAGATAATGGTTATGATGAAAGCATGGTACACAGGAAAATAAATAAATTCAAAAGACAAAAATTAATTAATGAAAGCACACTGATAAAACAAACAGAAAAAATAAAATTCAAGAAATTCACTTACCATCCATTGAAACACTACAAAATTTCAAAAAAATTTTCAAAAAGTTTAATATAAGATTAGCACCTAAGAATGAATACAGCCTTAATAGGATAATTAAAACCAACAAAAATGAAAAAATTGAAGAAGAAAATAAATCAGGAATTTATCAGATCAAATGTAAAGATTGTGACAAAATTTATATAGGAAAAAACGAAAAGAAATTTGAAAACAAGGGTGAAGGAAACATCTTAGAAATGTCAAAAATGGAGAATTGGAAAAGTCAGCAGTAGCTGCTCTCATGCTTGGCACGAAAAACATCGAATTGAATCAAAAGCTAGTCTAATTAAACAAATAGAGACACCTAAGGAACTTACAGTTTGGGAAAAGATCCACATTCAGAAAAACAAAGGAAAACTTATGAACTTCGAAGTTCCCGCAAATTTTGACCTTATCAAGAGGTTCATCGGTCCACCAACAGAGGGAAGAAGAAGTGGTTCTTCCGAGCGACATAACACCGGTCAACAACAGTGTACTGAAGATGGGCCTGCTATAGGCCTGAAATCGCGATCTACTTAACAGAATAATGTGAGGAGAGGTAAGAATCTTTTAATTTAATATTGAATTGAACCTCACAGTGATAATTCCTATAAAAGGTTAATGTCAAAGACATTAATCAACTGATGATCTATATATATATATATATACACACACATTGTTTATTAGGTAATTTTAGGTTACTTCTTTATTTTTAAGTCAATTTTGTTAATTTTACATCATTATTTTGCTCTTTTCATGATTTTTGCCTAATTTCCATTATATGTTGACAATTTAATATTGTTCAAGCTATAAATAAGCCCAAGCACTCAAATATCCTAAGTTTAATTTTGTTAACAAACTGGCTAGTTACATTGTGCATTCCTTATGAGCATTCTTTAGAAACGGGTGGAACTGAGCAGGCTTCTAACCCACATTACATTTAATTTTTGATAAATAATTATTTATTTATCCTGATTGAATTAGCGTCATGTGACATTCTCTTCCAGGGGCAGCTTTTAGAGCAGGTCACCTTTTTTCATTCTAGGAACACCTTAGTTGTAATCAAATGGTAAAGAAAAATGTATGCCTGAACCGGGAATCAAACCCCGAACCTTCAGCTTTCTGTGCTGATACTCTTAACCATTGAGCTAATTCAGAGCATCAGCACGGAAAGCTGAAGGTTCAGGGTTCGATTCCCGGTTCAGGCATAAATTTTTCTCTTTACCATTTGATTACAATAATTTAGTAGTGTACTTTAATACACTTATTTCAATCATGGTAACAGCTTTAGCTTCTTAATATTAATTTAACACCTTAATTGCCTACTAGATGTCTCACTGGGTCAGTATGCTGACCACGTACCACTCATGACAACTTTGGGAATAAGTATAACTAAATAACTTGGTTTAGTAACTCTTAACAAAGGAGAGGCCAAGGCCCAACATGGGGCTGTTACGCCAGTGTAGATAGATAAATATATAATAGTCCATCCATAGTAATTCTGCCCGAAGGCAGGTCTTTCACTGCAATCATAGCATTTTCACGCTATGCTTGAAGCTTTTACTAGGGAATTGTGTAGGTGTGGTAGCTTCCCGTTGCTTTCCACACCGGTGAAGGATGATGATGATGATGATAATGATAATGATAAGGATGATGGCCATATGATTTCGGGGACCGTTTGGGCCTTAAAGTTTTCCTGACTTTTGTCTTACAGGTGAGGAAAAACCCCGATAAAAACCTCACCCAGAAAAACTGCCGGGGATCGAACCTGGGCCCGCTGCATGACAAGGCAGCATGCTACCTCGAGACCACAGCGGTGGACATATATAATAGTATAAAACTAAAATTTATACTTCAATTTATTTGTGAGTTCTTTCCAAAAATAAATTGGTGGCTGTAGATATTCAATTTTTTGTTTCTATCAATTACAAATTTAATAGTTTTCACATCATTGTATTCTACTAGAAATCACTTGGACAAAGTGTGTGTGTGTGTTTCTAATGCCAACAACTGCACTTTATGTACTTCAGGTTCCATGCTAGATGGATAGATGGCATTAATGTGGTCTATTTTCAGCTTAAGCACTAATTTGGCAAACCACTTTACGTAGACTATTTAACTCATGCCCCAAATGGGAGTCAATGACCAATCACATTTCAATGATTTTTTATTTACAACCAATCACAGTCATGTTTCCCCTAAAATTTACCAACTAAAGTTCATCATGATAAAGAAAGCACCTCCTTTTTAACATTCTGAATAGGTCATAGCATTATTTTGCAGTGAATGACCCTCGAAGAAATACAGCTACCAGATTGTATATATAGTGCATGAATGTCAGCAGAAAGCGCATGTGATAGATAATATAAAAACATTTGTAACAATTGATTATATCACAAAAAAAAAACCACTGTTTGCATTTTCTTAAACAATTATTTTCCCGGGAATGACGTTGCAAAAAAGTATAATTCACATACTTACATCATAGGACATCAAATTAATTAAATACCTATAACGTTGGTTATAAATTTCTCCATTAGGGTGCATTCTTACAACATTACAATCTTTTGGCAATAAATAATATTATGATCTGGTTGCAGTGATAAACAAAAGAAGCAAATGAAGCGCACCAATCGTTTCTCATTTGTTTTCAAACATCGCCGTTTACATTAAATATATAAATATTTTAAAATAACTATAGTTAAATAATGATTTGTGAGTAAACAGCTTAATTTTATTCATTAAATAGTCCTAACAAATGCCACTCTTGACTTCCAAATTCTCTAGATAAATTGGAAATCACTCATGGCATTACTTATGATGGTGTATTCTTATATTGCATGCAGAGAGGAGTGTAAGATGAGTGTATGTGTTTGTTAAACTAATATTGAGAAGCTAAAGCTATTACTATGATATAAATAAGTAAATTAATGAACACAATTTTTTTTCTCTTTACCATTGATTACAATAATGTATGTGTTTGTGTTTGTTTAGTAAAGAGTGTGCTGTATGAGGGATGATGATCAAGAGAAGAGAGAATTTGAAATGTGGACAAGTAAATTTGTACTATTCAAATGAAAAAATATATTTAAGATTTTTGAGTAACTTTTTAAAGTTTTCAGGTTATTCCAACATTTCATATGCCATTTTTGAAACTTTTAAGTCATAAAAATTAAGGCTCTGCTAATAATAATAAGTTCACCACTGTGGTCTCAAGGTAGTGTGCTGCCTTGTCATGCTTTGATCCCCGGTTGGGACAGGCTCCTGGGTGAGGTTTTTTCGGGGTTTTTCCTCACCTGTAAGACAAATGTCAGGAAGCTTAGGGTCCAATGGTCCCCGAAAATCATCCGGCCATCATCCATCCTTATCATTATCATCATCATCCTTCACTGGTGTAGAAAGCAAAGGGAAGCTACCACATCTATAATTTCCTAGTAAAGCTGCAACAAATAGCATGAAAATGCTATGATTGCAGTGAAAGACCCTGTCCTTGGGCAGAATTACTATGGATGGAATAATAATAAAATTAACAAAGCAAGATGAGACATCATTTTAATTCCAAATCAGCCCTATTTAAAGCTGTCATGCTTGATTTTTATTACATTCTGAACTATATCTGTCATAACATTATATAACTGATAACTTAAGATTTAAATTAAAATTCTTTATACCTCACCTCATATCCAGTCTAATATCTTGTCAACAAGATATTACTGAAGATGAAGCCACATAGTATTATTAGAAGACTGGATATGAGGTGAAGTATAAAGAATTTTAGGGATTCTTTACAACATGTGATGCAAAAAATTTTTCTAAGTTCCAACATACACCATGCGCATGTGAATACAAAATAGTTTACACTATAGAATCATGGGATGTAGCCAACATATACATAATATATAACGAACCTAAAAGCTAACCTACACAGAACAAAACAACTAAATTATAAGTACATACTAGAAAGAATAATGTTATATGGATCGGAAGTTTGGAGAATGACACAACAACACGCCCACAGAATAACTGCATTTGAAATGGATTTTTGGAGAAGAGCTGCCAGAAAATCTCGACTCAAAAGAATTAGAAATTAGAAAATGGAATGTAGAAAGAAGTATAATGGATGGGATTGAACACAGAATGTTAAAATGATATGGACATGTAAGAAGAATGCAGGATGGAAGACTACCAAAGGCTGTCTATGCATGGAAAATTGAAAGGAGCAGAAAAGGAAGACCAAGAATAACCTGGAAGAATAACATTCAGAATTCAATGAAGAAAATTTGGTGTAATGGATGAGACACAGAGGACAGAGAACGATTGAGAACTTTAATTATGGGAAATTTGTGAATGTTTATTACAAACTGATACTCTATAAGTCCATAGTCATTCATGTATTTTTTTAAAACTCATGTTAATTACTAAGATTGGTTGGAGAAAACCCTCAATGATGAGGAAAATTCTCAAAATTAATTAATAAAATCTAACCTAACACAATTTAAGTACTCTAACCTGTGAAAGACCAACCTAGAAGCTAACCTAAAGCAATTTAAGCACTCTAACCTGTGAAAGAATGCAATGCCCAAAAATAAATATTAAGTTCTGAAATTTTAAAGTATATGTGTACAGTTAATTTAGTACACACTCTGTTGGCTGCACTGGTGTTGTTGCATAGAATATTTGTTAAAATCAATATGGCTGCCATGTCTTCATGCTGCATATGTAATTAAATATCATACAAAAATATATTGAAATAATTGTTAGAAAAAATGTAAACATCATTGTAAATAGTGGAAAATAGTTTGAAAATGAATCCCTAAGAATAAAATTTGATAGGAGTTTATGAAGGAATTAAAAAAATCGTGTCACATGTTGTAAAGAGTAGCCAGAATGTTAATTTAATTCTTAAATTAAACCTCATAGTGATTTTTCCTATAAAAGTTCAAAATGACTGATAACTTCCGTAACTTGTTTGAGAATGAATATCCTCTGCCTGGTGATATTTTTTCTAAAAAAAAAAGTACAAAAAAGGAGGTATGTCTTATACATTGGCAAATATGGTATGTGATTTATGAGTAATATTTACAAATATCAACAATGCTAACTCATAGATAGAATAGATTTATTTAGCCTGGTGGAGTTAAGGCCACTCACCAGGACAAACATATGTTACATACAAATACAAAAAATAGACTTAATAGATTATATAATTTAGACACCCTATTATCTGCAGATGACATTGTGTTTATAGCGAACTCAGAAGATGACCTACAATGTTCAGTCCACTCTTTTCAGCAAATTGCAATAAACTACAACATGGAAATCTCAACAGAAAAATCTAAAGTCATGGCTTTCCTAGGAAAAGACCCAGTTCGCAGTAAAATTGTTATTAATAATAAAATATTAGAACAAACCAACACATTTAACTATCTCGGATACCAAGTTACATACGAAGAAGAAAAAGATTTTAGTCAAAAAATTATAAAATTTAACAGAGTAACAGGAATTATAAATAATATTTTCAAGCCAAACAACAGTACAGCAACACACACGAACTAGAATTTATAAAACACTGGCCAGACCCATATTATGTTACGGCAGTGAGGCCTGGACAATTCGCAGTGTAGATGAACAAAGACTAACTGCGGCAGAAATGAAATTTATGAGACGTACTGCTGCGGCTATTCAAGGACAGACCATAAAAGGAATTCTGACATTCTCAAAGAATTACAAACAGAATCAGTCATGGAATATGTACAAAAATACAGAAAGAAACAACTGGAAATCTCACGTACGAAGAATGAGCAGGACAAGAATACCACGTCAAATCTTAAATTACCAGCCACCAGGCAAGAGATCTTTGGGCAGACCCTTCAAACTTTGGATTGAGACCGTAACAGACCACTAGGTCTATCACATGAAAGGAAGAAGAATAAGAAGAAGGAGAAATACAAAAAATTACAATAATAGTCATACTAAACAATTAATCATCTGTCAAATTGAATAATAATGAAAATAATGTCTAAAATACAATGAAATTAAATACAATTAAAATTAAATTAATGATATAATGAATACAGAAAGGAATAACAGCTCGAATCTACTATACATAAAAAGAAAAGAAAGAAAAAAAAATACAAAGAAAGTAATAAACTACAATGAATTAATCTATGCTTTTTATACAAGGCATTAGGTAAATATATTAACAAATCTTAAATCTATTTTTATTAAATAATGAAAAAACACATTATTAATTTTTAAAAAGTAATATTAGTGAGTTGTTTCTGTTAGTAATTTTATTTTCAATTTGTTTCTGAAAGATGGTAAAGTTTGGCAGTCTCTGACATAGGGTGGAAGGGAATTCCATGTTCTAGCAAGAGAAATTGTAAAAGATTAGCAAGAGAAATTACTCACATGTTTGAAACAAGTTTCGAAAATAAATCAGTAAATCCTAGTGACTGCTGGCTGGTTCCTGCCACTTCACCTTCACTGTAACACAAAACAAACTATAAAACTACCACCAGATGGAGGAAGAAGCAGTGCATCACCACAACAGAATAATAGTAATGGCAGTCTAAAAAAAATAATAATATGGTATGAGGTGATATTTATATTATTAAATTATTAAACTATAAAATCTTCACCAATAACTAGGACTAGAAATATCAGGTCCTAAAACCACATTCAGTGAAATTAACAGATTTTTGGACTTATGATAGTTCAGCATTATTTGAGAATTGCGGGTCTGTGTTGTCATAGCAATGCATTTAACATTGTCAGCAGCCAATTACAACATGACCTCCCCATAGCCTCCAGACCACATACTTGAATGCTTCAGCACAGTGTTTTTAAATGTTGCAAGTTCTTCAAAACATACACACATGTTTGTAGTTTAGGTTTTGTTAATTTTAGAATTAAATTAACATTTTTAATACCTCACCTCATATCCTTTATTCTTCTAGACTGCAGTTTCACAGCTATATCTTAAAACAGACTTATTGTCGGGGTATGTTTAATTACGTCCAAGGATAAGGGTTCATGGACAATTGTGCTCCGGACTAGTTGGGTTCAGGTTTCGGTAGAACAATGGACTTATATCTTGGGAATCCGTGAGAAAGGATATTCACTGGGGATATATATGTAATACACTTGGTGTGCTGTCTTGAAATTGATCGATGCACTTTTATTGTCACACAGGTTTGCACTTGTGTTAGACGACAATTTGACACGAAGGCTCTTGGTGGGTCAGAACTAACAATATTTATATCACTCGACAAAGCGCTGAAACTTATACAAAGCGATGTGCCGTCTCTACTGGCACATTTGCCAGTCGCAACTCTGCTTGCCGCTAACTACTGGCTGCCTACTTTTATCTTTGGGCTGCGGATAATTCCCGCCCCGATGAGTTACACAGAACTAACTTAATTTTGGCTATGTAAGAATATTTATTATTTCTGAGTGGCCCGGCATATGTCCCTTCCACCAAAAGTCTTAGCATCTCACAAACAGTTTATATGTTACACTAATTTTGATTGGTAAATTATATCTTAAGGGCGTTATCGGGGGTGTTAAACTTAGGCGTTTGTGGCCTCGTCCCCTCCCTTTAAATTAGCTGCATCCTAATATAAAATTTCCAGGGTTGACCAAATGAGAGTAATATTTAATAGTGCGGCTATCATATGTCGGCATCTACCTTATGCCGCCAAAGAAGGCACCCGCTGCTAGCGACATGTCCTAGTTAAAATTTGCTTGGGGACAACTCTTTCCACAGTTTACCTAGGAAAATCCAGTTGCTTGTTTGCAACTGCTCACCCTTTTGTATGAAGTTTTTGGGTTTAGCATTGTTATAACAATTTAATAATAGCACAGTCTTGTAAGTAAGTCCTTTTAATAAAGGAAACTGCAGACTTTTTCCCCATTGTATAAGGGCTTACGGTTCCATTGTATGGTGTTTACTAGTTTCGTTCACCACAATAGCAAAGGTCCAGGTCTATGACCGGGCACTAATTGCTTGATACTAGTGTTTTATTTCTTGCATATGAAATTATTTTATGGTAGGTTATATCATTTTAATTTTGTTACCAATGAATTCCTATTTTAATTCCAATTCATTTGAATATAAATATGCCCTACTTCTGATAATAATTACATGTTCATAAATTATTCACCCTTAATGAAAGTACTTATTTGTCTGAAATAAGAGGCTGAGTGAATGACTGGGTTCAATCTCCAACATCAGTAGCCTCTCTTCGACCGGTGTTATGTCGTTTCTTGGCAGTTTTCTTCTTCCTTCTATCGGTGGGCCGATGAACCTTTGGATCAAATCAAACTTTGTGCGAGTTTCGAAATTTATGAGTTTTTCTTTCTTGTTTTTTTGGATGTGGATTTTTCCCAAACCATGAGTTCTTTACGTTTGTGTGTTTGATTAGGCTGGCTTTTGTATCAATTAACTGTTTTTTAGACCAAGCATGGGCCGCTACTGCTGACTTGCCCACTTCACCCTTTTTTACATTTCTAAGATGTTCTTTCACTCTTGTTTTTAAATTTCTTTTTGTTTTTCCTATGTAGATTTTGTCACAATCCTTGCATTTGATCTGATATATTCCCCATTTGTTTTCTTCTTCAATTTGTTTCATTTTTGTTGGTTTTAATTGTCTTACTTAGGCTGTATTCATTCTTCAGAGCCAATCTTATGTTAAATTTATTTTAAAATATTTTGGAACTTATGGTGTTTTAATGGATGGTAAGTGAATTTTTTTTAATTTTATGTTCTCTTCTGTTTGTTTTTTAAGTGTATTTTCATTGATTAATTTTTGCCTTTTAAACTTACTTATTTTCTTGTGTACCATGTTTTCTTCATAACTATTTTCTATTGCTACTTTAATTATGTATTATTTTTCTTTTTCATATTTTTCTCTGCTCATAGGTACATTCACCAATCTATATGTTAAACTGTTGAATACTGCTTCTTTATGGGCAAAATGGTTGAATCCTGAGCCTTAGGGCCGCATGCAAATACATTACTCTGGTGAGCAGAGTTTTCCGTGAGATCAGATCAAAAGAGGACTGGGAAACATGAAAATTATTAAAGAAATTAACAATAAAAATGCAATAATCACAAAGGCCGACAAAGGTAATCAGTTAGTAATCATGGATAACAAAGATTATAAAAATAGGACGGAAAAAGTTTTAGAATCTGTAGAATATACTGAAATAAAATCTGATCCACTTCCAAAATGCATTAAAGAAGTTAATAACACCTTCAAAAACATAAACAAAATTTTAACGAAACAAGATAAATTCAAACTGAAAGTCCTTAATCCTAAAAATCCACAAATGCATGGTCTCCCAAAAATTCACAAGGGCAGAGATAAAATGAGGCCATTATCAACAGTATAAGTTCACCTACATACCTAATATCAAAATGGTTATGCAATGAATACAAGAAAATGGAAGAATTTGATAACCTATCAATAGATAACTCATTTCAACTAATAGGAAAATTAAAGAACACACAAATAGAACCAACAGACAGATTAGTGTCGTTTGACATAGTTTCATTGTTTCCCAGCATCCCTAGAGAAACCATTCTTGAAATTTTGGAAAAATGGTTAAATAAAAACAAATTAGAAAAAGAATGTATAAAAGAATTTATAATTCTAACTAAATTGTGCATTGAACAAATGTTTTTTACATATAATGGAAAATTTTTCAAACAAAATTCTGGGCTTTCTATGGGAAATCCTCTATCACCCTTTTTGGCCAATTTATTTATGGGAAGTTTTGAGCAGAAAATAACAAGTGGAAATCCTTTGATTTTCAAATTTTGGAGTAGATACGTTAACGACGTAATTGCTATTGTGAATCACAAGCAAATAGAGGATGCTTTAAAGCTGTTGAACATTCAGAGTAGAACTATAAAATTTACCATGGAAACTGAAAATGAAAGACAAATCCCATTTTTAGATCTCACTTTAAGAAGAAATGAAGAAAACAAGATAGAATTTGGAATTTATAGAAAGAATACACATATTGACAACTATATTAAAGCTTCAGGATTCAACCATTTTGCTAACAAAGAGACACTATTTAATAGTTTTACACATAGATTGGTAAATACACCTATGAGCAAAGAAAACTATGAAAAAGAAAAAGAACACATAATTAATGTTGCAATAGATAACGGTTATGAAGAAAAGATGGTACACAAGAAAATAAATAAATTTAAAAGACAAAAATTAATAAATGAAAGCACACTTATAAAAGAAACAGAAAAAATAAAATTCAAGAAATTCACTTACCATCCATTGAAACACTATAAATTTCAAAAAAAATTTCAAAAAGTTTAATATAAGATTAGCACCAAAGAATGAATACAGCCTTAACAGGATAATTAAAACCAATAAAAATGAAAGAATTGAAAATGAAAACAAATCAGGAATTTATAAAATCAAATGCAGGGATTGTGACAAAATTTATATTGGAAAAACGAAAAGAAATTTGAAAACAAGGGTGAAAGAACATCTTAGAAACATCAAAACTGGAGAAGTGGAAAAGTCAGCAGTAGCTGCTCATGCTTGGTCTGAAAAACATTTAATTGAATCAAAAGCCAGTCTAATTAAACAAATAGACAAACAAAAGGAACTCGCGGTTTGGGAAAAGATCCACACACAGAAAAACAAAGGAAATCTTATGAACTTCGAAATTCCCGCAAATTTTGACCTGATCCAGAGGTTCAGCGGTCCACCAACAGAGGGAAGAAGAAGAGTTTCTTCCGATCGACATAACACCAGTCGCCAACAAAGTTCTGATGATGAGACAGTTATAGTCTCGAAATCGTGATCAACTTAGAAAATTTATATGAGGAGAGGTAAGAAACATTTAATTTCACCATAAATTAAACCTCATAGTGATTAATTCCTATAAAAGTTAAATATATTGGAATTACTAATGATTTTGACTAATCTTGAGGTGGATTTTCTCCTTGCCATATGATGTTCAAGAAGTTTAAATATCTTTTGAGAAATAGTTGACTGGAGTGTTTAAATAGATCAGTAGGTATTTCTTCTTCACCAGGTGCTTTGCTACTCTGTATATTTTTTAAAGCTATTTATTCAAACATATTTATATAGGTAATATCATGTAGTTTAAGGGTGTTATTTCTATAATTAGGATATATTTATTTTCAGTGTCAATTTTAAATTTTATGGTGGTTCACAGCAGTAAACAACTTCTAATGAAAACGAAAAAAGGATATTATTCACGTAATAAGGATTAATTTCCAGCAATTACTTTTTTGGTAGGATGAATAGATCAGACAATATAAATGTTTATTCTATTTTCATTAAAACCTGGCAGAACAAAGAACAGATGTTTCACTTCACAACCAAGGTCGCACGCATAGTTTTCACTGAAACAGCTGGCCGGCTTCATCAGTGGTTTTTTCCAACTCTCATTAAATCTAATAGATTATTTAAATCATTAGAAAAGTTCCATTGTTATGCTTACATGAACAAATTATTGTTTTTCTACTACTTATATATAAACAATTCATTCTTGATAGGTTTTATGTGTGGATTGTCTGCATGTTGTAAATTCTATCCTCCAAAAAAACTGAATACATTTAAATAATGCATAGTTACATTTTCTACATTGCCATCTAAAAATTTCATAATATATGTTTTTTTTTTAATGTGTAATGTTTGTAATTAAGTGCTCAGTTTAGTACAAAAGATGAGTTTCTTTTTGTATAAGTAATCCATAGTTTGTGCTACACACAAAACAAAAAGAACTGTAAATATACGTAACGAAAAATATTAACAGAATTCCTTCAAAAGTGCCTATCTGTTGTTATATGTTCTGCTTAATGGAACAGTATTGTTAATTTATAAAAGTGACGATATTTTAAATATTATGCAGTAATGTTTATTTATGGAGTTTAATTGCTGAAGCGAGAAGTAAAGAGCTCTGTTACTTAAGTTTACTGTGAATTGTTAAACAAATTATTTATTCTGTTACACAAGTTTTCATTACAATTTAAATGCCCAAGTAAAACAAACATCTAAAAAGATCTTCTCCATAATGCATTCCCTAAAGCGTCTCAACAATTTTCTTCCTACAGCTCTTAAAAGAATTTTAATCCAAACCTTAGTGATGCCGCATTTTGACTATTGTGACGTTCTACTAACTGACATAAGTGACGGATTGTCGGACAAACTGCAGCGCGTTCATAATATGTGTATCAGATTCATATTTAATGTTCAGAAATAAGATCACATTTCTCCATTATTCCACAAATTGTCATGGCTACATCTAAAAGAGAGAAGAAAATCACATTGTCTAATTCTCTTATTTAAGATCCTACATAACTCGATTCCCAATTATTTATCATCCCATTTCCAGTATCTATCCTCAAACCATAACTTAAACACAAGGTCACAACATAGTCTCTTGCTTAATATACTGCAACATAGGACATCACATCACTCCATGTCATATACCATCTTCAATTCTCACAACTAGAATTCCCTACCACAAGAAATAAGGGGCTGCCGGACATTGGCATCTTTTAAAAGAAATCTAAATTTATATTTGCTCTAACCTCGACTTCATTATTACCCAATGTAAGGTATAAATATTAATTGGTGTTTCTTGTATAATTTATCACATTTATATTTTTATTATGATTATTATTATTGTAAGTATTATTATTGTTATTATCCTATAAAATGTTGTTTGTACATGAAATTTACATTGCTACATTTAATGTATCTTTAACTGTTTATAATTAGTATAGTATATATCTATATTTGTCAAATATATATTTGTATTTGTACTGGTTGAGTGGAAGAGAAGGCCTTATGGCCTTCACTCTGCCAGAATAAATTAAGCATTATTATTATCATTATTATTATTATTATTATTAAATGTAATATTATAATAAAATATCTTACATCATTAATTGAATAAACTGGTATAGATTTTTATTATATTATAATTATTAATTTCAATCTTAAAATAACTTTTATTCAGTATACTGTATTGTACCCTGAAAACTATGACGAAATAGTGTTGTTATATCACTTCTAAATAAAACCGAATGTTTTAATACTCCTACCACTTCCTACCATACGATAATAATGCAGAATCAGCATGTCTTGCTTAAACATCTGCTTCTCCATCAACTATTCTCAAGATCAGATTACTTACCAAACAGTTGATTTAAATCAGTGCGTGTGTTTAGTACCTTGTCATTTTAAGTGTCACATTCAAATTTAAAATAATTTTTATTGCTTTTTAATTAACAGGTTTGCATATTTAAGTGTTTTATTTTATTAGTGTACATATAATTATACTGTACTTATTATGGATAAGCCTAACTGGTGTTATGTCAATGGAACGTGTTTCAATCCACTCGGACGACGACATAAGAGTGGTTTAAAAAATTTCAGAACTGTCGTTCCATGGATTTCTGAGGAATTTGGAGTCAAGATCAATAAAAATAACCTCTTAAATATCGCTTGTAATAGCAGAACAATTAATTATTATGAATTATTATCGATAGCTTAACATTCCTTGCAATATTGTTGGTCAGAGTTGGTGTAGTGTACAAGTGCAAAATATTACAACACAATACAAAACTACTCTCTAGAAAAAATATTTTACAAGGCCTACAAGCTTGAATTTGTAGGTGCTTAGAAATTTAAACTAAACTATACATTAGCCAAAAGCAGCACAAAATTAACCGCCTACTGGAGGTATCAATAAATATTGATACATTTAATGACACACACTAACATGTCAGGTCATTATGTAGCAATTTATTTCAAGCACAAGGTTCTTCTACGTACCATAAATCTACGACATGAGACTCGCGGATTTCCTTCCCTCTGGAGAAAGCTACATTATGCCTTAAAATTTCATTGATTCCTATCGAGTTTGAATCTGCGAACCTCGGAATCGGAGGTGCACATAGTAAGCAACCACTAGTCCACAATGATGATGATGTAATAATAGTAATCATGATAATAAAAATAATGTAATGATGATAATAACAATAACATTTTTTGGAAGTGCTGAAAGGACCATTACCAAGTAGCTCCGTCATTGTTTGTACAAGCGAGTGATCTTTACTCACACGAAAGGTGTTTCAGGCAGTTTACACATAGGAGATTTTTAGGGAAAATAATTATTTTTGGTAGATTTCTTTCATGTACCACTTTAATACTAATTACCAACAATTTACTGATCATCAGGTAATAACCAGGTAATAATTAATTTTATAAAATGTTTGGCTGGAAAGGTTAATTGCATATTATTTGCATTTACACCCTTCAGAAAAACATAAATGTTAACATATTAATTTTCAAGCGATAGAGCATAAAATCATTTGTAATGTGACTATCTTTTCAAGTTGAGAGAATAGTTATGCTTTGAGAAATTTATTTTTAAAAAAATACAATAAATTGACAGCTCTATTACTCTTTAATTATATCAAATGAAGACCTGGAATTGGTTCAGATCTTCAGTATATCATAAAGTTTCACTATAAAAAAAATTGTAAACTTTTAAAGATGTGAGTTCAATTTTCACTTTTTTTTGCCAATTTCGTATGGAATGTCCCAAATACAAAATTTTTATGTGAAAATAAGTGTTGTCTATGAATACAAAATGTATTTAAATGTTTACTTATAATAAGCAATCCCTTATTACTTAAGGTATCACTCATTTTTAAAGTGACGACTATGACTTCTGCACTAACACACTTCCATGGCAGAAGTGGTTAGCCAGTCCGTTCACCATTGGGTCTTGAATTTACATCTCCGTCATTTCATTTGGAATTCATGGTGGACAAATCAGGGATAAGGCATGTTTTCTCATGGATTATCCCATTTTCCGCCTGGGAAAAATTTCATTCTACCACTTTTCCATACTTATATCATCCATTTTGATTCATTTCATTGGTCCCTGAGATGCCAATATCCTTCAATGAATTCACCTGATCTAATCCCTTGACCTAGCATTATGCCAGACACAACCAGAGAGTTTACTTTTAATTATTAGAATTTCATAAAATTATAACTAACCTTTGTGCTGAAATAAGTAAATCAGAAAATGTTCTTGTGAGGCCTTGAACAATCAAACTTCCCACTCCTTGATTTGATGCCACTTGAGGAGTATCAACACTTCTTTCACTGTAAAAAACATAGTTATTTGTCATAGCATTTAGTCAAATAATCTACTCCTGTCAAAAAATACCAAGGAGACCATTAGGCTTAACTTCTCCATTTAACTATCAACAGTACCACAGGCCTGCTCAACATATCACCACTTTTTTTAAAATGCATGCAAGTCCAAAAAATAAAATGTTACAGGAGAGAAGAAAAACCAATTATAACTTTTGTCATTTCTATTTAATTCTTATTTACAAATGCTTTTACATCTAGGCCATGTTGCCTCTAGGATCTTTATGATGTAGTCAATAAATTGTGTTAATTATTACGAGTTAGGCTGTCACCTCATACTTGAGGTTTGATTGCAGACTGCAATTTCCACACTCTATGTGTCATTGTCAATCCTTCCTAACTGTTGAATTTGCAGTTGGTGATCTTATAGGTTTATTTCTGCTCCCTCTGTTGGCTGACCAATGAACTTCTAAATCAATCGTTTTTTCTTTCCCCAGGAATTTCAAAATTGATTATTTTCTCTTTATTCTTGTGGATGTAAATTTTCTCCAAAATTGTGAGTTCCTTAGATTTATCTAACTGTTTCAGTAATTTGGCATTTGTTTTGATTCTGTGTTTTTCTGACCATGAATGTGCAGCTTTCCAGATTTTTCTATTTCCCCATTTTTAACATTTCTAAGTTGTTCTTTCAATCTTGTATTGAAATTCCTTTTTTTTTTTTTTCTATGTATGCTTTTTTCACAATCTTTACAATCAATTTGATAAATCCCTGATTTGTTGCCTTCATCAATCTTTTCATTTTTGTTGGTTTCAATTAATCTATTCAGGCTGTAATCATTTTTCGGTGCTAATTTAATGTTAAATTTGCAGAATTTTTTTTCTAACTTATTAAATGGAAAGGAGGAATAGAGGAAGACTGAAGAAAACTTGGATAGAAGGGGTACAAGCAGCTATGAATATCAGAGGAATGGAGGAAGATCAATGGATGGACAGAGAGGAATGGCATTTGGTTTCCAGAAGACGGCGGCAGCTGCCATGATACCGGATGATGATGATGATGATTAAATGTTAAAGGATGGTATGTAAATTTCATGAATTTTTTACCAATTTTTTATCTGTCTGAAGAGTACTTTTATTTATCACTTTTTGTTTTTTGAATCTATTTATATTCTTATGAAACATCTTTTCCTCTATTTTGAATATGCTTTTTTTTTTTCTCTGTATTAAATTTTTTCTGCTCATGGGGACATTCACGAGTCTATATGCTACACTATTAAAGACTGCCTGTTTATGTGCAAGATGGTTGCTTTAATATTATCAGTTTGTGTTTCTTTCCTGTAAATTCCAATTTCTATTTTCCTTTTTTCTTCATTTCTGATCAATTTTAGGTCTAAAAATGGAATCTGTTGGTTATTTTCAACTTCCACAGTGAATTTAATTGTTTTATTATGGATATTCAAAAGTTTAACATCATCTTCCAAGTGTTTGTGATTGACTATTACTACAATATTGTACACATATCTACACCAAAATTAAAAAATCAAAGGGTGTGCTTTGATTATTTGACATTCGAAGTTTGCCATGAACATATTTGCCAAAATGGTGATAATGGATTTCCCATTGCAAGTTCCATTCTTTATCTGTAGTATTTTCCTCTGTAAGCGAAGAACATTTGATCTATGCACAATCTGGTTAATTTCAGGTATTCCTCTCTGCTCTCATAATCTATCTTGTTTTTTGTTAGCCATTTGTCCAAAATTTCTACAATTTTATCTGATGGAATGTTTGTGAACAATGAGGTGACATCAAATGAGACCAATCTTTCGAAAGGTTTAATTTTTTATATTTTCTGATTTTTCTATCACTTGGTAGGAATTTTCCACAGCTAAATTTTCAAATTTGTCCATTCCTTTGAATTTATTACTTAGCCATTTTGATATCTGGTAAGTAGGCAAATTAATGTTATTGATAATTGACCTCATTTTCTTTTCATCCTTATGAATTTTAGGAAGAAGACCATGAATATTGGGGTTTCTAGGATTTGCTATCTTTAACTAGAATTTTTCCTTTTCTGTTAAAATCGATTTTAAGTTAGATTCTACTTTCTTTACGGTTTTTGGAAGGGAATTGTTTTTAACTTCTTCATATTCCTCTCCCTTCAAGAGAACTTTCCATTCTATTATTATATTTATCCTTGTCCATAATAACTAATTAGTTCCCTTTATTGGATTTTGAATAAATTACATCTTTGTGGTTGATATTTTAACTATTTTCATATTTGTTTTGCATGTATTTTCCCTACATTCCTTTCTAATAATAGTCTGATCTTCCTATTTTAGTCCCTCAATTGCAATTTCAATGTCAGCTATATAATCTTCTACATTATTTGAAAAACTGATACATGTTTTTAATCCTTTATCTAAGAGTATGGTTTCTTCTTTGCTGAAGTTTTCAGATGATAAATTAATTACATTTTCCCCTATCTCTTCATTTCCTGAATTTGTGCCTTTATTATTGTTATTATTATGTGGTTTTTTAATTGTATTCTTCACTTTTTTATTTTGATTTTAAACTATTTCTTTTCTATTATTAAATTTTACAATTAAAATTTCCAACAGTAAAATGATATTAATTAAATAAAAATAAAACTTAGTTTTATTTGATTTTCATATTTATTAAGATATAATTCAGTTACAGCTGTTTCGGTACACTGTAACTGAATTATATCTTAATAAATATGAAAATCAAATAAAATTGTAGGTTTTATTTTTATTTAATTAATAAATCTGGATTTTCATCAAGTAAACACCAACTCAATTGATTATTAAAATAATAATTTGGAAAAAAATGAATGTGTAGAATCCTATGTAGATTTAGTTGTTTTTAAACAACTGCAATTATTTAGATACATAAAAGGAATGTCACATAAAATAATCCATATAAACTAATGTCTGAATGGAAACTGGAAGGGATAAAAAAAAGAAAAAAATTAATGATAAGAGATGTTGCTGATCCCATGAAGGAAAATGATCTACAAGAGGTGGATGAAATGAATACAGAAGAGTGAAAAATAGTGAAATTAAAATAATTTTGGGCACAGGAAGATGCATACTGCAATGTGAAAATTGTTTAATAATAAAATTTCCAACCCTGCCGGGTATTGAATCTGGACCAGCTAGCTATCAGGAAATGGTACCTCTTGAGCAGCCGACCTTTTTCAACATTCTTAAAGTATGTAATCTTCTACAAACAAATAATAAAAAACTCCAGATGACAAATCAGCTATTAAATGTACATACACAACAGGATATTAAAGAGAATAATTTACAGACAGGCAGAAATGCTAATTGCAGAACCAAGTGCATTAGAGGTTGGAATGGCAATAAAAAAATTGAAGCTGTATAAAGCATCAGGTTCAGATGAGATCCCAGCTTAATTGATAAAATCAGGGGGAGAAAAATTGATGGACAAGTTACACCAGGTGGTTAATATGATTTGGGATAAAGAAGCTCTTCCAGATGAATGGAAAGAATTGATTATCGTACCAATTTATAAAAAAGGAGATGAAACTGATTGCAACAACTACATGGGCATCTCATTACTTTCAACTTCGTACAAAATTCTAACAAATACTCCCCATATTGATGACATTCTAAGAGATCATCAATGTGGATTTTGAAAAAACAGGTCTACAACAGTTTAAGACAGATTTTAGAAAAGAAATGGGAATATGTTGGTACTGTACATCAACTATACGTAAACTTCAGAAAGGCATACGATTCAATTAAGAGGGAGAAGTTAGATATTATCCTGCTGGACTTTGGAATTCCTAAAAAGTTAGTTAGACTTATAGAATGTGTCTAAATGGCACAAAGAGTAGGATGTGTGTACGCAAACAGTTTTCAGATACTTTTGAAATCCACAATGGGTTGAAGCAAGGAGATGCACTATTTCCTCTACTATTTAATTTCATACTAGAGCATGCCATCAAATCTGTAGAAGATGAAGAAGGCCTACAACTCAATGGTATTAATAAGCTGTTAGTTTATGCAGATGATGTAGTTTGGACGAAAGCAAGGACATATTAAAGGCCAACACACACACATACACACACTATTGAGTAACACTAAGAAATTGGGACTGGAAGTAAATATCAATAAAACTAAATATATGGTCACACATAGAAATACATTAAATACATTATATACTGGAAACGGACAGCTAATTACAAATGAGGGAAATTTTGAGGAGGTGGCAGAATTCAAATATCTAAGAACAATAATCACAAATAGGAATGAGATGCACAAAGAAATTAAACATAGGCTCAAATTCTGGAAATGCGTACTATTATGCATTACCGACTCTTGACATCCCAACTCCTTTAAAAAAAACGTTAAACTGAAAATATATAAAACTATTATTCTACCAGTTATATTATATGGATGCGAAACATGGACTCTTATTTTAAGGGAGGAAAGGAGATTACGAGTATTTCAGAATACAGTTCTTAGGAAAATTTTTGGACCAAAGAGAGATGAACAGACAAGTGAATGGAGAAGACTACATAACATTGAAATACACAGTCTTTATAGGAAGCCAGATATAATGAGAACAGTTAAGTTTTTCGTATACTGCAATGGGCAGGACTTGTGGCACGAATGGGGAATAAAAGAGGTGTATGGAAGCTTCTTGTAGGAAAACCAGAGGGAAAATGCCCAGTTGGTAGACCAAGAAAGAGGTGGGAGAATAACAGTAACTATGATTTGAGGGAAGTAGATTATACAGGGGATGATTTGAAAATATCAGCTCAGGATAGGGATGTATGGAGAGCTTATGTCCGCACGGCCATGAACCTCCTGGTTCAATAGTGCCAGTGAGTTAGTTAGTTAGATGACAAAAAATCAGGAATTTATGAAATTAGTTACAAGGATTGTAGTAAAGTATATATATAAAAACACAGAAAAGAAATTTGAATACTTGGACTAAAGAATATTCCATGAATATTGAAAATGGGGAAATTGAAAAATTGACAGTAGCAGCTCATTGCTTCTTCCAGGATCAGACTATTAAAACATTTGGAAAAATCAAAAGAACTCATAATATAAGGAAAGATATACTTTCAAAAGAACAGAACCATGAATTCCGAAGTTCCCGGCAGTTAAATTTGATCTTGAAGTTCATTCACTCTCCATCTGGGACTTTTAAAATTCTAGTGCCAAAATGGCAAGGTTTTAGTTGAGAATGGGGATGAAGATATCCAAAACATATATTACATATTTTAAGAAGTGAGGTATAACATTTTCAATTTATATTACATATTAATATTTTATCGATATTACCTCAAAGTGTCACTTCCCATGAATTTCTTAAACAATTGTTAAAACTTACACTATGATTATTTTTAAATGATATGACCTTGAGAATTATGGTCTAAGTAAAATATTAAACTTACTGCCTGAACATTTCATCCAACACTAAAATTGCACCATCATTGTCATTTTCTGTGAGATGTTTCTTCAGCTTTTCTATACGTTTTTCAAGAAAGCATTTAACATTATATAAAAAAGTCACTATGTAATGCTTTGATGAGATTACAGTTTTCATCCCAGAAGTATTCAATGGCTTTTTTTTCTAAATATTCAACCAATTTGTTGAGCATCTGAAACAAAATTAAATGTACTACATGCATATGTAAATGAAGTTGAATTGATTCAAATAATTTTTTTAAAAAGAAAAATTAACACTTGAACTGGGACTTGAACTCTTAGACCTCTGGTTCTATGCACCAGTATGCTATCCTTTATACCATTCAAGACACAATACAAACGTTAACATTTCTTTCCTCATATACAATTCTTTAATCGTCCGAAGGCAGACAGACGGTGCTACCAATAGCCAATGACCAGCTTCTATTCAAGAAGTATTTTTAATGACTATTTAACTCATGCCCCAAATGGGAGTCAATGACCAATCACGTTTCAATGATTTCTGTATTACAACCAATCAGAGACGTGTTTCACGAAATAATTATCAACGTTAGGATTATCATATATTAAGCAAAGCTCCTCCTTTTTAATATTCTGAACAGGTCTGACCGTTATTTTGCAGTGACTGAGCCTATAACAAATACGGCTACCAGATTGTATATAATAGTGCTTACATGTCAACATTTGTAGCAATTGATTATACCACCAAAAAAAGAAACCACTGTTTGCACTTTCTTAAATGTATACGACATCAAAAATGAATTAATATACAGATTGATGTGTTTCATTTTTTTCTCCACTAGAGAGCATTCTTACAATATTGCGTTCCTTTGGCATAAATAGTATGATCTGGTTGCAGTGATAAACAAAAGAAGCAGTAGAAGCGTAGGCTACCTATCGTTTCTCATTAGTTTTCAAACATCACCGTTTACTTTAAATATAAAAATATTTTTAAATAACTGTAGTTAAATAATGATTTGTGAGTAAACAGCTTTATTTTATTCGTTAAATAGTCCTAACAAATGCCACTCTTGATTTCCAAATTCTCTAGATAAATTCACTCCTCACTTCGTGAGTCGTGAATTTATCGATAATTTGGAAATCACTCGTGGCATTACTTATGAAAATTTTACACTACATGTTTAAGCAGTAAAGCTTAATATTTTGATATTATATTTAAATATTAATACTTTCCAATACTGGACAATATAATTTTGAAAAGAAAAATTAACACTTGAACTCTGGACCTCTGGTTCAATACTCCAGTATGCTATGCATTACACCATTCAAGACATGATAAAAAGTTAACATTTCTTTTCTCATATATTATTCTCTAATTATCTGTAGGCAGATTGACAGTGTTATCAATAACCAATGACCGCCGTTTCAAGCATTAATTTTTCTTTTCCAAAATGATATTGTTCCAGTATTGGAAATATTAATACTTAAATATAACATCAAAATATTAGCTTTACTGCTTAAAAAGGTAGTGTAAAATTATCATTAAGTAATGCCACATGTGATTTCCAAATTTATCTAGATACATATTTGGTTCGTCTTCCAGGCTTATAGGCCGTGGTCCGGTTGTCTTCATACTCGACGTTTCGTCTACTGCTGCAGTAGACCCCATCAGGAGATACTGCATGCTCTCTGTGAACTCCTCAACAGTCGGCTGCAGACTGGCTGGTCGTTGGAAACTGTCTCCCTATTTATAGGTAAACCCCGAGTGGTGGGAGGGGTTTTCTGCACGGTCCGTGTTTTGTGCCATTTGTAGAAGTCATAGGCTTCGTTGTCGTGTTGTGCAGTGCTGGGATCCATATTTTGTATATCTTCATGGTTTCTTCTTTTTTGTTGAAGGAATTTTTATGTTTATATATTTTGATGGCATATAGTCTGGTGAGAAGCCATCAAAATATATAAACATAAATATTCCTTCAACAAAAAAGAAGAAACCATGGAGATAAACAAAATATGCATCCCAGCACTGCACAACACGACAACGAAGCCTATGACTTCTGCAAACGGTACAAAAACAGCTCAAAACACGGACCACGCAGAAAACCCCACCACCCAGGGTTTACCTATAAATAGGGAGACAGTTTCCAACGGCCAGCCAGTCTGCAGCCGACTGTTGAGGAGTTCACAGAGAGCATGCAGTATCTCCTGATGGGGTCTACTGCAGCAGTAGACGAAACGTCGAGTATGAAGACAACTGGACCACGGCCTATAAGCCCGGAAGATGAGCCAAATATGGATCAAGACGCTGGCCGTGAAAGCCTACAATTATACATTTATCTAGATAATTTGAAAATCAAGAGTGGCATTTGTTAGGACTATTTAACAAATAAAATTAAGCTGTTTACTCACAAATCATTATTTAAACATAGTTATTTTTAAATATTTATATATTTAATGTACCGGACGCGGTAGACTAGTGGTTATGCTCCTTGCCTCTGGTCCCAAGGGTCGCGGGTTCAAACCCGGCCGGGGTCGATGGATTTTTTTAGGATGGAAAAATCCAAGGAGCAAGTCCTCCGGGAGGGACTTTAATCCTCTGCATGCCACTGGTAAAATCTCTTTTCAAGAGATTTAAATTGCATCCGCCGATGTGTTCAGCTTTGCAAGTATATTACCTGGCAAGTAAAGGACTATTTAACAAATAAAATTAAGCTGTTTACTCACAAATCATTATTTAAACATAGTTATTTTTAAATATTTATATATTTAATGTACCGGATGCGGTAGACTAGTGGTTATGCTCCTTGCCTCTGGTCCCAAGGCTCGCGGGTTCAAACCCGGCCGGGGTCGATGGATTTTTTTAGGATGGAAAAATCCAAGGAGCAAGTCCTCCGGGAGGGACTTTAATCCTCTGCATGCCACTGGTAAAATCTCTTTTTCAGAGATTTAAATTGCATCCGCCGATGTGATCAGCTTTGCAAGTATATTACCTGGCAAGTAAAGGGTTAAGCCATGGGTCCCGAGTCTGAAGATATTCAGGCTCATAAAAGATCCTTAAGCCTGAATGAAAAGGCCTCTAAGCAAAATTTACCGAATTTTCCCATCCTAGTACTACCTCGGTTTCCTAGATGTCAGTATGAGGCGGAACGCTGACCACGGACCACTCAAATGACATCTGTACAAAATAAAATAAAATAAGTTAAAATATACCTTCTTAGGTAAGATCCGTAGTCCTCAACTGATAAAATTTGTATCTTTATGCCTGTAAACCTTCCAGAACATCCGTTCCATCTTCAGCAGGTCTTTGTTCGCTACAATATCTAGTTTGATGGTAGATATTGTAGGGAACAAAGACCTGCTGAAGATGGAACGGGTGTTCTGAAAGGCTTACAGGCATAAAGATACAAATTTTATCAGTTGAGGACGACGGATCTTACCTAAGAAGGTATATTTTAACTTATATTTGAAGAGAAAAATTTTCGCCTAGACCGGGACTCGAACCCGGGACCCTTGGCTTTCCGGGCCAAGTGCTCTACCAACTGAGCTACTGAGGCGAGTAACGATCTAGACGCAAATTTTTCTCTTATATACGTTGTAATTCCCTTTCGCCAAATGTTTTTGAAACCATTGCTTCTATCTTTGCAAATGGCGTATTACAACGTATATAAGAGAAAAATTTGCGTCTAGATCGTAACTCGCCTCGGTAGCTCAGTTGGTAGAGCACTTGGCCTGGAAAGCCAAGGGTCCCGGGTTCGAGTCCCAGTCTAGGAGAACATTTTTCTCTTCAAATATAATTTATCTTTCAGTGAGAAATGTTAAATCAATAATAAAAACATCATTAGAAGCCTTACTAGCTTTATAAAGTAATGTTAAATTCCCAATAAATGTCTTCTTAACTAAGAAGCCGCCATTTGCAAAGATAGAAGCAATGGTTTCAAAAACATTTGGCAAAAGGGAATTACAATGTATATAAGAGAAAAATTTGCGTCCAGATCGTAATTCGCCTCGGTAGCTCAGTTGGTAGAGCACTTGGCCCGGAAAGCCAAAGGTCCCAGGTTCGAGTCCCGGTCTAGGCGAAAATTTTTCTCTTCAAATATAATTTATCTTTCAGTGAGAAATGTTAAATCAATAATAAAAACATCATTAGAAGCCTTACTAGCTTTATAAAGTAATGTTAAATTCCCAATAAATGTCTTCTTAACTAAGAAGCCGCCATTTGCAAAGATAGAAGCAATGTTGTTTATTTTTTATTATTTCACTCACCTCATACTTCATAATTCATAGCAGACCCTGGGTTTCTTCACATCTTTTGTGACATTCTCAATGCTGCGTCACGTTCACAACTGACGTCCAACGGCCTTCTATCCTGCAGACTGACCTCCGCGCCATCTGGTGGCTGACCGAAGAATTTCCAAATCAGTCCTCTTTCTTTATAACCGGGTATTTCAAAATTCATAGTTGTATTTTCATTCTTGCATATGTAAATTTTTTTCCCCAAATTGTGAGTTCCTTCAGTTTTTCCAATGGTTTAAGTAATTTTGTTTTGGTTTCTATTCTATGTTTTTCTGACCAGGCATGTGCAGCTATTGCAGATTTTTCGGTTTCTCCATTTTTAACATTTCTGAGGTGTTTCTTTTAATCTTGTATTTAGATTCCTTTTTGTTTTTCCTATGTATATCTTTTCACAATCTTTACAATTAATTTGATAAATTCCCGATTTTTTGCAGTCTTCAACTTTTCATTTTTGTTGGTTTTTATTAAATTACCTAAGCTGTAATCATTTTTAGGTGCTAATTTAATGTTGAAAATTTTTTGAAACTTGTCAAATACTAAAGGATGGTATGTGAACTTCTTGAATTTTTTGCCTATATTTTTATCTGTCTGAAGAGTACTTTCATTGATGACTTTTGTTCTTTGAATTTATTTATTTTCTTGTGTATCATCTTCTTTTGAAAACCATTATCCTTAGCACCTAAAATGATTACAGCTTAGGTAATTTAATAAAAACCAACAAAAAATTGAAAAGATTGAAGACTGCAAAAAATCGGAGGATTTATCAAATTTAATTGTAAAGATTGTGAAAAGATATACATAGCAAAACAAAAAGGAATCTAAATACAAGATTAAAAGAAACACCTCAGAAAGGAAATGTTCAAAATGGAAGAAGAGAACCGAAAAATCTGCAATAGCTGCACATGCCTGGTCAGGAAAAAAACATGAATAGGAAAAACCAAAACAAAATGAATTAAAACCAATGGAAAAAAACAGGGGAAAAAAAAAAACAAAAAATAGGAAAAAATTACATATGCAAGAATGGAAAATACAACTATGAATTTTGAAATAACGGTTTATAAAGAAAGAGGACTGATTTGGAAAATTCTTCGGTCGGCCACCATGTGGCGCGGAGGTCAGTCTGCAGGATAGAAGGCCGTTGGACTTCCGTTGTGAACGTGACGCAGCATTGAGAATGTCACAAAAGATGTGAAGAACCCAGGGTCTGCTATGAATTATGAAGTATGAGGTGAGTGAAATAATAAAAAATTAAACAATATGAAAAAAACCGCATAGTGTTATTTCCTATCTAGCATAACTTAATAGAAGCAATGGTTGACAAAAACCTTTGGCAAAAGGGAATTACAACGTATATAAGAGAAAAATTTGCGTTCTCTAGATCGTAACTCGCCTCGGTAGCTCAGTTGGTAGAGCACTTGGCCCGGAAAGCCAAGGGTCCCGGGTTCGAGTCCCGGTCTAGGCAAAAATTTTAATTTATCTTTCAGTGAGAAATGTTAAATCAATAATAAAAACATCAATATTTTAACTTATTTTATGACTCTCCACCTCAACGGTTTTAATAATGAATTTTATTAGTATTGAATCTATACAAAAACAAGTGTAACTAAATTAGTATGGTTCAAATTCTTCCCTGTAGGGGGAAAGCGCCTAAATCTCTGTTAAGGGAAACATGGACTTACAAGATACAAGAAGAAGAAGATATATTTAATGTAAATGGTGATATTTGAAAACAAATGAGAAATGTTTGTTATGTTTCACTTGTGCATCACTGCAACCAGATCATATTATTTATTTCCAAAGGATTGCAATATTGTAAGAATGAGCCCTAGTGGAGAAAAGAATGAAGAATCAAACTGTTTATAACCAACATTATAGGTTATTAATTAATTTCTGATGTCCTATGATGTAAATATGTCAATTATATTTTTCTGGAACGTAAAAATACCTGGGAAATAATATGTTTAAGAAAGTGCAAACAATGATTTTTTTTTTGTGGTATAATCAAATGATTTTATATTATATCCTGCAAGCACTATCTGGTTATATTCGTGCACTATATATACAATCTGGTAGCCACATGCATTCCAGAATTCTTACATCTTAATATATAAATTGTTATATTCAACATATTTCTTAGAGAGTCAGTCACTGCAAAATAATGATCTGACCTATTCAGAATGTTAAAAAGGAGGAGCTTGATTTTAAAGTGATGAAATTAAACTGATAAAATCATGGTGAAAAAGACTGTGATTGGTTGTAAATCAAAATTCATTGAAATGTGATTGGTCATTGACTCCCATTTGAGGCATGAGTTAAATAGTCATTACAAATATTTCTTGAATAGAAGCCGGTCGTTGGCTATTGGTAGTATCATCTATCTGCCTTCAGAGATTAGAGAATTGTATAAGAGGAAAGAAATGTTAACGTTTATCTTGTCTTAAATGGTGTAATGGATAGCATATTGGAGTAGAAACAGAGGTCCGGAGTTCAAGTGTTAATTTTTTTTTCAAAATTATACTGTCCAATATTGGAAAATATTAATATTTAAATATAACCTTTAGAAAACAAAATTTCTGATTATAAGTCAAGATGGATGCAACATGTTCATCGAATGGAAGATCACAGAATACCCAAACAAATGTTAAGATATCAACCTGCAGGAAGAAGACCAGGACGTCCACTCAAAAGACTTTTGGATGGTGTTTCTCTTGAGACCGAAACAGGTCAACAAATGGCCTAAATTCGTGAATGTACTATGATGATGAAATATAACATCAAAATATTAAGCTTTACTGCTTAAAAAGGTAGTGTAAAATTCTCATTAAAATACTTCCTGGAAAGAAGCCATCCATTGCTTGTTGATAGCGCCATCTATCTGCCTTCGGACAATTAGACAATTGTATATGAGGAAAATAATGTTAATTAAATTTGAAGAGAAAAATGTTCGCCCAGACCGGGACCCAAAGCTAGGACCTTTGGTTTACCGTACCAATGCTCTTGTTAACTGGCTTTTAAAAGTAGTGTTTATATTCCCAATATAAGTCTTCTTAACCAAGATAGAAGTCAAGGCTTCAAGCATTTGGTGTATGGGAATTACAACGTATATAACAGAAAAATTTGCATCTAGATTGGAACTTGCCCCGGTAGCTCAGTTGGCAAGAGCATTGGTACGGTAAACCAAAGATCCCGGGTTCGGGTCCTGGTCTGGGCAAAAATGTTTCTCTTCAAATTTAATTTATCTTTCAATGAGAAGTGTTAAATTAATAATAAAAACATCAAGTAATGTTAATGTTTGCATTGTGTCTTGAATGGTGTAATGGATTGGACTGGTGTGTAGAACCAGAGGCTGAGGTTCAAGTGTTAATTTTTTTTTTCAAAATTATATTGTCCAGTATTGGAAAGTATTAATATTTAAATATAACATCAAAACAGATCAAAGAAACACAATTAGTTTTACACACCTTTCATTACACCATTCTCAACAAAAACCGACTGTTGAGATGACCATTGGAATCTTTATATATTTTCTCACCCTGGTATGCGCTAACAAACCTCATGCTCAAATCCTTGTCTCCAATAATTTCAAAATTTATTCTCTTGTATCATGGAAACTTCTTGTAGGAAAACCAGAAGGGAAACGCCCAGTTGATAGACTAAGAATGAGGTGGGAATATAGCATTAACCACGATTTGAGGAAGGAGAATATTGCAGGGGAAGATTGGAAAATGTTAGCTCATGATAGGAACGTATGAAGAGCTTATGTCCATGTGACCAAGAACTTACGTGTTTGATACGGCCAGTGTGATAGTTACGTTAGTGTATCTATATTATTTCTGGATGCAGATATTCTCCTAAACTGTTAGTTCTGTTGGTTTTCCAGTTGTTTAGCAATTTTGATCCCAACACCAGAGCTAGAGAATATGCAAGACTTCCAATAGTCATCTCAATAATCGGACAATCAGTTTTGACTGATTATAAAGGACATGTCCTTTGAAACACATCTCATGTGAGAGACCAAAACATAAGAAAAGGTAAAAAGATGTATTCAATTTCTTTGATAAAATACCTTATAGAGTTACGTCTAACAATTTTGTGATTAAATGTATGTATATGAGTCTAGGCCTGTGACAATGTTTTAAATTAAAATACAAAACTCAAATTTCTCCAAAATTGAATAACAAAAAAAAAATACAATATCATTAAGAAAAACAGAATTACAAAAAATACATTAAATTACATGACTATGAAAAAAAATTATTCAACTATAATTTAAATTAAAAACAATAATTAGATAGGCCTTTAAGAATTTAACTATATAACATGATTTAATATAATTATTATTTATAAACAGGTTTACAAATGTAATAAATCTTCCTGCGCCCAAAGCTTTTTAAATTTTTATCTTCTTTCTTCATTCTTCTCTACCTTCCCATTCCAATTCTTCCAGACGTAGTTTCCTCATACCACTTCTTACATCATCCATCCATTTAAATCTAGGTCGACCTCTCTTTCCTTTCCCAGGTGGAATCCATTCCAAGGCTTGTCTGGATAATCTTTTCTCTGGCATCCTATGTATATGACCATACCATTCTAGTTGTCTGTATCTCACAAAATTTAATATTTAATTTTGGACTTTAATTTGTTTGTCTGATGATTGTATTTCTGATTTTATTTAATATAATTTCAATAATTATCTCTGTATCTTGGAGTAATAAGCACCAACATGATCATCATTTTCAAATTAATGGTGTTTTCTGAAAATAATATATTTATTATTCCTCCCTTCAACATTCAACCTGATTTTGAAAATGGCTGCCACTTCAGATATACTATAAAGGAAAAGGAAATACAAACAAGTTTTTTTTTTAATCTGAAAACATCTTACCTCAATTTAATGTTGATTTGTTCTCGAACATGCTTTGATATAATCTTCTATATCATCTTCACCCTTGCCCAGACTGATGAGTTTTATGTTGTGAACCCTGGATATTGATATCAGCTCCCTCTTCCGGCTGGCCGAAGAACCTCCAAACTAGGACACGTTCATTAGGAATTTCGAAATTCATAATTCTATTTTTGTTGTTCTGAATGTAAATTTTTTCCCAAATGGTGAGTTCCTTAGTATTTTCTAACTGTTTTAATAATTTAGTAATCAAATGTATTACCCTTGGGCACACAATAAATTCCGAAATATATTTGACAAATTTAATATTAAATTAGCACTGAAAAATGACCATAGTTTAAACAAACTAATAAAAACCAAGAAAAATGAAAAAAAAAATTGATCAAAGTAAAAAATCAGGAATATATCAAATTAAATGTACTGGTTGTGAAAAGATTATATATATATATGGAAAACAAAAAGAAACCTGAAAATTAGAACCCAAGGAACACACAAAAAATATTAAAAATGGGGAAACAGAAAAATCTGCAGTTGCTGTTCATGTTTGGGCCGAAAAACACAATGTAAATTTGAATACTAAATTATTAAAACAGTTAGAAAATACAAAGGAACTCACCATTTCAGAAAAAAATTTACATTCAGAAGAACAAAAATAGAGTTATGAATTCTGAAATTCCTGCTGAACGTGACCTAGTTTGGAAGTTCTTTTGCCACCCGGAAGATAGAGCTGATATCGACATCCAGGGTACACAACATAAAACTCATCAGTCTGAGCAAGCTGAAGATGAAATAGAAGATTATATCGAAACATGTTTGAGAACAAATCAAGATTAAATTGAGGTAAGATAATATTTAATTTTAGGAAGTGATATTTTGAGGTTATTTTAATTATATTACTTTTAGTCTGATCATCTGGACAAGCTGACGATAAAACAGAATTGTTCTGAAACATGTCCAAGAACAAATCAACATTAATATTGAGACTTTTTAAAAATATTTTTAATTATAAATTGAAATTTTAAATTTATACATTTAAATTTGTAATAATTTTATTGCAGCCAAATAGCCAGGATTAAAGTAAGATACATTTTAAATTTACATGTTTGCATATTCACAAATTGTCTTTGTTCTTTTTGTGCATAGCTCAATGTGATATCGGTCACATGTTTTTTCGCATAGCATACATTTATAGTCTATATTTGGTTCATGGATTTTTTTGTTCTTGCATATCAGGTGGTGGAATCGTGGATTGCCAGCCTAGTGATGACGTGTCTCATTTCAAAATTTTCTTTTGTCCACGCAAGGTCCACCATGGCCCCGGTGCTGTAGAATTCTGGGTGTATTTCTTCTCTTTTTCTATTCAATGTTGCTAGCAGCTTCTGAGATTCACTGGTGCTGGGTAAGAGTATGCTTGTTCTGAGGTCGTTGATGAGGAAAGTTTCCTTCGCCAGTAGCTATGCGAGTCTTGAATGCATTACTTTTGACACTCCTAATACTGCCTTTATATATCTCGCTTTCACCCTTTCTAGAGAGGAAAGATTCTTCATTGTTAAATGTGTCCAGATGATTTCTATGCCGTATGTCAGTATTGGTAGAATTTTTACTTTAAATAACAACATTGCCGTCTCTAAGGTGAGGGATCTAATGTTTCTTATTTCATGCATTGCCATTATTGCCTGGGTTGTCTTTTCTGTGATATGTTTTGTGAAGCATTTTGCGCTTGTTTGTAGCATGATGCCTAGGTATTTGAAGTCTGGTACTATTTTCAGTTTAGTTTCCTTTATGTATATCTCTTCATTTATGGTGGCTCTTCCTCCGTTTCTGAAGATCATTGTGTCCATTTTTGATATATTAATGTCCAGCTTGTTCTTGGAGCACCATTTTTCCACTTCGTTTATTGTTTCCTGAAGTGTTGACACTTAAATTTGTATACATATATTCATATAAAAAAAATTAATTGTCTTGGTGATGGTAACTATGTACGATAAATTTATAAACAACCATGTCTTGAAAATAATCTCACAACAGGAGATTGAAACGTCGACACAATAAATTTATGTTTTGACTGAGATAACATTTATTTTTTGTAATTATAATATTAATATTGAGGTAAGATGATTAGACTAAAAATAATATAATTGAGGTAAGATGTTTCCAGATTTAAAAAAAACTTGATTAAAAGAACCTCAAAATATTAGTTCCTAAAATAAACCATTAGGAAATACAATGTTTTTATAAAACATTAATTTAAAATAGTCTGACTGAATCCGTTATCTTGCTCTAGGGCATGTGATTATTAACATGCATATTTATTTGAATTATGTTTAAATTTTTTTAATTCTCCAAGATTCAGTACTTCGACATGTTTGAATTTTTAAACAATTTTGTTCCCAGCTCTGATTTTTAGCTTCCGTAATTTTCTTTCTAACTCTTGCTTGAGCTCTCTTTATATTGCATTTTGTCTTTCAGATCTTTGGTATTCAACCACATTAAATATTTTTCTTTTCTGTTTGTTATTTCTTTTGCTAAGTCCTCATTCCAAAAATATTTTAATTAATTTATTTCTCTATTTGCTTCTCCTAAAGCTTCTTTTACCGCCTGATGAATACTTTTATACGATATAGGTTGGTATGCGTCCTGAGTAGTGTTAAACAAGAGAGACAGCTTGAGTAAACTGATTCTTCTAACCTGTTTTTATACAAGATATGATGTGCTCTCATTCTCCACTTTATGGTATGGGACATGTCCAGCGAATGGAAGAGGATTCGGCTACCAAAAATTGTTTTGGAAATGAAACCAGAATGGAGAGATGAGGCAGATGAAGACCTAAAACCCGCTGGAGGCAGGAAAATAAGTTAATCACATGTATGACGAACATCTACAACCAAGAGATTGGATGGACCAACAAAATTGACTATTGGGAATCGGACGATGTCAAAAACATTAATCAACCGATGATCTATCTATGTTTAAATTGACTAACAAGAGACCATCACGTAACATAAGTGCTTCATTGTTCTGAAAATTTGATTGATCGGAAGAGCATGGTAATAATGATTTTTAGTAACTTTTCACATTGTTAAAATATTGTGGCTCACATTGTGATTAAACGGTATGCCACTGTAGGATACAACTTGCTAGCTATATATTTCATGTGCATGAAATCGTTACTGATGCACCAACAATAAAAGTTATTTCACCTTACATTAAAATTCACATAATTGAAATGGACTTTTTTACACCTCACCTCATAAAATATGCGTTCTCACTGAGACTGGTTTCAGAGGCATCTACTCCATCGTCAGCTAAACTCCAATTTACAATTAAAGGAACATAAGTCTACTGACAAACTCTCGCAGAGGCTGCAAAATGCAGTGATTAGGGAAGAATTTAATGTAGAATTGGTGGTAACATCCTTCAAAAATAAGCTTCAACATAGTATGGACACATTATAAGAAAGAATGTGGATATTGTGGACAATGAAAAAAAAAGAGGTTAGTAAAATTTAAAGTATGGAAATGAATTACTTGAGAGGAACAAGAAAAGACAAAATTAGAAACACAATGATAAGAGATGAGTTAAAAGTAGAGGAAATTAAATACACATAAAAATAAGTATTTAAAATGGTATGAACATGTTAAGCACATATTGGTGCTACATTTATAAAAACAAGATACTCCTAACAAAATAAGAAGGAAAAGACCAAGGGAAAGATCCAAAACAAATGAATAGATCAAATTAGGGATGTTATTGAAAATATTAGGTTGTCTCATAAGTAATGACAGTTTTTAATATAATTTAATATTTAAAGGAAATTACACTGTGAGGTTTATTTTAAATAATTTGAGTTAGAAAAAGCATGACTCACCTCTCATATTTGTAGTTTCTTGAATATAATAATAATGGTATAATGTTGTATGTCTGATGGAATTTTGAAAGTGTGACTCAATGGGAGTTCATTACAAATAGGGGTGCAGTCGATGTAGATCTTTATTCTTAACAACTGGAACGAGTTCATGAAATTTTGAGATGAGATACCCAGCATTAGTTAATTGAAATAGAATTCTCTTGCAAGACAATGCAAGACCCCATATTGCATGAACAACAATGACAAAAATTCAGGAATTGGGAGGAATCAATCTGCTACACACCCAGTATATACCCTTGATCTTGCACTTTCAGTTTACAATCTGTTTCAATCTATGGCCCATTTCTTAGATGAAGTTTCGAAAATATTGAAACTGTGGAAGTGGGTCTCAATGAATTCATCACATCAAAAACAAAAAACTGGTACCATCGTAGAATAAACCTCATTCTAAAATATATTCTCAAGAATTCTACAAATTATGAGGTGAGATGTTAATTTTTCCAATTCTGAAGATTATTAAAGAAAGAGAAATATTAATTACAACAAATCTCGTTGAAAGATGGCTCAAGACAATAGAATCTGAGGATTTCTACTTTCAAGAGTAGTTTAATTTTTTTGTCAGAAAATGACATTATTTATGAAACTATCTATATTGCTTTTGAAGGAGTTGGCTACATGCTGGGACTGAGTTCTGCCTTTCCCCTTCTCTTCTTCATCATCCCTAATAAAACAAACTTACACCATACACACAATTAAAACTAAACTCATAGATTCCTCTCTGTAAACAATATAAGTGCACATAATTTATGAAATAGGGTCTCCTGCAGTGGTGTATGAATTAAAAATATAACACATTAATCCCATCTAATAACTTACCATATTTGCTTGCATAATTTGTACACTTTTTTATTTTCTTTGGCCACTAAAAAATTGGGAAGCATAAAATATTAAGTTATGTATATAGGAAATAACACTATGACGTTTTTTAGTATTGTTTATTTTTTATTATTTCACTCACCTCATACTTCATAACTTCTTGCAAGAAGTTATGAAGTATGAGGTGAGTGAAATAATAAAAAATAAACAATAGCATAAAATATGTTTCTTCTTCTTCCTTCCAAGTATTAGGCCAAGGCCTGTTACGATCCTATAGAAAATTTTCCCTCCAGCGTTTCATAGGACGGCCCAGTGATCTTCGTCCTCTTGGTATATTATTATAAACAGCTTTGGGGATCCGATTTGAACTCATTCTTTCAAGATGGTGTTTCCAATTTAGTTGGTACTGTTTAATATATTCCAAAATTGGCGTAGTCTTCAATTCTTTTAAGATATCAGTGTTCCTTTTCCGATCCCATCTGGTGTAACCCGTTGTTCTGCGCATGAATCTCATTTCACAAGCTGTTATTCTGCTTTCTGTTGTCTTTTTAGTGTCCATGCTTCACTACCATAGGTCAACACTGGTCTAGCCAAAGTGTTATATAAACGTAATCTGGTGTTTTTTGTACACAGGATGGTTTCATAACTTGATAATTCCCAAACTTTAACTAGTAATTTTTTTCAGGGATATCCTTTTCATCCCAGATAGAGAGACAATATCCAAGATATTTAAATTGATTAGATCTCTCTAAAATTTTATTTTGGAGACAGATCTTACTTTGTGTGGGGGTCTTTCCCATGAAATGCCATGATTTTAGTTTTGTTAACTGATATTTCCATATTAAATTTGGTACCTATTTTTTGTAAATTAAAAATTGATCGTTGCAAATCATTTTCGGAAAGTGCCAGAAGAGCTAAATAGTCTGCAAAAAGAATAGCATTGAGTTTGAGGTTCCTATTGATGGGTATATATCCTCGTTTTCCTCCATTCATTTATTAATTTATTCATATATATAATGAAAAGCACTGGTGAAAGTCCACATCCCTGTCTTACTCCAGTGTTTATCTTTTCCCAAGAAGATAATTTGCCATCTTGTTTAACAGAGATTTCATTATCTTTATAGATGTTGAAGATATTAGTAATATATTGTTGTGGAACGTTATCATCAGCTAACATTTGTAGTAATATATTTCTGTCTACTTAGTCAAAAGCCTTTATGAAGTCAACGAAGGTGATATGAGTTTCTATATTGAATTCCTTGTGCTTTTCTAATAGTAGTTTTAGAGCGAAGAATCCATCTGTACAAGATCTACCCTTTCTGAATCCATTCTGCTCTTCTCCAATTATATTTTCATACATTTTTTTCCAATTTATTCTTAACTATATTAGCATAAATTTTATATCCAGAGTTCAACAAGCTAATTCCACGATAGTTATCTTTGATTTGGCGACTTCCTTTTTAGAAGATTGGTATTACAATAGATTTGTGCCAGCTTTGTGGTGGTTCTTGTCCTTCCCATATCATATTAATGAGAATAAGAAATCTGTCTAAAAATTTTCATAAAATATGCAGATTTTTAAAATTAGAGGTCCTGTTCTCAGTTATCTCAATTATGGTAGGTAAGTATAGTAATTAATAATACAGTAATTTTGTCATCTCTTATAAATTTATAGCATAACACTGTAGGTATTCTTGAATTATACAAATAATAATCATGTAATAATAAATCTATAAACAATAATAATTATTATACAAATGAAACAATTTAAATACTGTAAATTGTCTATGTTGTGAGAATTAGGCAATTTCACCTGCACATAGTTGTAGCACATCATGTGTAACTGCAATACCGTCATTCCACAACTGTTCAAATAAATTACAAGTTTTTTTTTTAAATACAATAGGAAGTAAGATTAAGAAATTTATTTAATAATTGAGATATTTGGTCTGTTTATTCTTACCTCTTATGGTTGTTTTAGTTGAACATATGTTTCAAGGATTCTGAGCCCTATCTTCAGGAATTACAATTACACTGCAAATATCTTAATTATTAAAAATTAAAGTCCATCTTCTATAGCAAGATATTTACCAATTTTCGGGCCACAAAATGCCCTACTGTTACTTATTTACCATGTCTTTTTTTTTTCCTCCAATAATGCATGTTGGATTTGAGAACTCTGAATTCTCTTTTTGCTGCACGATTACCAAAAATGTTCAGCAAAACTTATCACTTACAATTTATATGATGCTGTGTAATTGTTATTTTTCTTTCCCATATTGAAATACAGTATAAGTGCAAGTGCATGTACACATTAGAAGTGTTGAAAGTCAATTGATAAATACCGGTATTTACTTTTCAAAAACTTGTCTCTACAAAGGGCAAATATTGTTAAAGTAGCGAGACTTTGGGGTTTTTGTGAAGCAGGTAGTTCAGTTGTTAGTAAATGACCTAGGTTGGAATGTAAAAATTGGCAATGGAATTCACGGAAGGAAAATCCCTACTACACTGAAAAGAAAATGTAGGTCCTACCTAAAATGTGTGAGCAAAATACATGGAGCAGAAATAAAGTTCAAAATGATCCCTTAAAAATTAGGGTGCACAACATATGCGGGGGTGCAAATTATGCGAGCAAATACGGTAGTGTGAAACCTTAAGCACAAAAAGTGCAGTGGCTAGCATTGGAACACCCATATATTGTACAATCTCTAGTATAAAACCTTACATGAAAAAATACATAGCTGTTACTATTTCTGGACCAAAATCCAGGATCATTTGCTTCCAATTCCCATAGAAACACTGTCTTGATATAATAACTAGATAGCTGTTTCCACTCTTTCCGATCTCTCAACACCTGAGGTCAAACAAACACAAAAAAATTATCAATTAAACAAAGATAACATTTTAACAGCTATACTTAAACTAAATATATGGTCACATGTAGACATATATTGTGTCCGGCAGAATCATTACCAAAAATTAATATGAGTCATTGGTGCTCTCAGGCATTGTATAAATAAGAGAAAAATTTGTATTGGAGGCCTAGGTAGCCCAGTTGGAAAGAGCACTAGTGTGTAGAACTAGAGACCTTGGGTTTGAACCCCAGTCTAGGTGTAAATGTTTCTATTCAAATAAAATTTGTCATAAATGTGAATACCTTCTCATTCAATTAAGTTACAAAATATCATAATATACTTTTCATCTTTTCTGTAGAAACTCTGCAAGTTTTTTTGTGACAGTGAAATTATGGTGATGATGAGCATGCATGAAAAATGAGACACACAGAGTTAAAAGTCTATCATGCAGAAACCTAAGTGAATTCCTCAGCAATTCAAATTTATGGACCCATTGTGCTGCTTTAAGGAATATATATTTCTTCTGTTAAATTGGAGAAACTCAATTTCTGAAGCCAACTTATTTAAAAGTGTAGAACTGCAGATAAAACAATTCATGCATAAATGTAAGTAATTATCTATTTGCATAATGTATAATTTGACACTGTCCCGCGCCGTAGCCAAGCGGTTAAGGTAGGAAGCCTTGGCGCAGAGCTACGGGACTTGCGCTGGTTCGAGTCTCCATGGGGGAAGAAATTTTCTCATGGTATATCGGCCAGTATGGGACCGGTGCCCACCCAGCATCGTGAGGCAATTGGGTAGCTACAATAAGTAGCGGCTCCAGGTTGAGGAATCAGCTATAACGGCTGGGGGACTCGACATGCTAACCACATGTCACCCCTACACTGGCTGTTGATCATCTACCTCTGTGATTGACACATGTGGATGTGAAGGGCCAGCAGCCGGCTGGTAAAAGGGCAACCGCTGAAAAGTGGAAAGACCCTCAATCGGAATAATTTGACACCAATTTAAATAATATAGTAAAACTTGTTTAATCCGGAACGTGAATAATGCAGAAATCTGTCCAATGTGAACAAATTTATTGGTCCCGGCAAAATAATAGTAATTTTACGTATACTTATTTTGTATAAAACGGAGTCTGTCCAATGCGGAAACGGAAGGATATTTCTACACAATTCATGAAAAAAAAAGTTTATAAGGCAGAAAGATAGAGAGAGAAAAAAATTAGTTTCCACTTCATTGAATTGCCATTACGTGAATTAACAATAAGTGATGATTCCTGCCACCGCACTGGGTAAAGTAGATTTTCTGGAATTTTTTTCGGCTTCACTGCACACCCGTTTTGTGAAATACAGATTTGTTTAACAAATATTTGGCATGTGGCATGTGTCTTACAAATAACAAGTGCACTGTGAAATCTTAAATTAGTTTAAGATCTGAGACCGATTGTCTCTATGTATCTTTCACAGGTAGCATTCTGAACTTACGGAATAAATATGGCTAAATCGTATGTATCATTGTCATTAAACGAAAAAGTGAAAGTGATTGAATATAAAGAAAAACAAACTCTCAGTATGCAAAATAATGAATAAATTTAAATGTGGAAAAACCCAAGTTTATGAGATTTTAAAACACAAAGAAAAAAGAATGAATGAATGGACGCAAGGAAAAATCAACAAGGTGTGTTTTACAAGTTCACGATAAAAAAATCTCAAAATTTCCAGACTGATGCTCCAAAGTAAAGCTCTAGCCGTTGCTAAATCCCTAGAGAATAACGATTTCAAGGCATTTTCAGATTGGTTGTGGACAGTTTTAAAAGATGACACAATATAGTGTGGAATAAAATTTGCAGAGAATCCAAGGATGTGGACAAAAGTATAGTTAGATTTATTTATTTAGCCTGGTGGAGTTAAGGCCATGTGGCCTTCTCTTCCACTCACCAGGACAAACATATATTACATCAGAATATAACAATCTCAATTAACTCTAATATTAAATACTAAATAAAAATTTGATCAAAAAGATAATATCTATTATATTACGATCTATGATGCAACCAGTTAACGTTAGTTAAAATTAAGACTAAAACTAATAATAAAATGTATACAAGCAAGATATTAAATTGTCCCTTCTAATGATTATAAAAAACAAAGAAAAATAATGAGATATAGAAAACTAATTTTACGATTATACAATATTTAAAACAAAACAAAAGAAAATATTTGTTAATCTTAATATTATTTTCATAAATAATTAAATGTATTAATTGTTAAAAGAATACTATCAGTGAGGTGTATAAGTTAGTTTGTTATTAAATAATTCTTTAGTTTGTTTTGAAGCATGTTATAGTTTGACAGTCTCTGACATAGGGCGGAAGGGAATTCCATGTTTTGATAAGTGAGACCGTAAAAGATAATGAATAGTATACAGTGTGATGGGGAGGGATATAAAAGACAATGCGCTGATGGGATCGAGTGTCAAGATTATGTGTGTTAATGAGTGAAAACCAAAACAGCATACTTTAATTATAGGATATGCACCTAAGAGACATTTTTAACGCTGACGAAACGGGACTGTTTTTTCGCGGTTACCGTCAAAGTCGCTCGTACATATTTCACTTTCCAACGGCAGCGAAACTACAAGTACAATTAAACTACAATTAATCCAAGGTACATAAAAAGACATATGTGGTGCTCTATAATCTAAGATTGGTTAATACTTTTTATAATGTGGAATGTTGTCTAATGTAGAAAAAAAAATTGGTCCCATGCGATTCTGCATTGAACAAGTTTTACTGTATATACCAATTCATTTTTCCATTATTTTTTAAAAAATATTTAATAAATTATACTAATGTATTTTACAGGATAGATTGTCAATTTAAGGGTTAATTAAACTGTATGGTATACATTGCTGGAGTAAATTTTTAATTTTGGATTTCAGGTAAAGCCCACTTCTATTGATCAAATTTCACTGATTTTTGGAGAATACTTTCCATTATGTATTAGCATATAACTGAGTTTTGTTGTGAAATATCAAATTTTTTTTATTTTTGTTTTGAACTCAATGACCCAATTTTGCTGGTTAACGAACTCAATTATTAAATTAAACCTCATAATGTTACTTCCTACACGAATCCAAATTGTCCTCTATGCAATAAAGATGAAGAAATGAATGAAGAACACCTACAAACCTGTGAAGTATTACCTGTTGGATCCACAATAGAGAAATATTGGAGAGCAAGAACGCTAATGGCTTCGGTGCCAAGGCCCAGCATTTGAAAACAACAACAACAACAACATGTTACTTCCTAATGATTTTAAAATCAATCTTACTTACCTAAATCAATCTTACTTTTTTTAATTAATTGCTATGTGCAAAATATAGTGTTGATGAAAAACAAAAATTGCAGTCACCATAGCATTAACAGACACACACTCACACACATATATATATAAATTCAACGAAAAAATTTGGATTGGCATACCTAGAATTTAGTGGTTGGCGGTAAATAGACAGCAGACACATTTCTGCTCTTTCTGTATGGTAATATATACAAATTGCCTCTTTTAAAGTAATATTTACCTTTTTAATATATGGGTCTAAGTTAGCTTTATATAAAATGGCAACACCGCCTGGATATCTACCTCTCTTTCCTCTCTTTTGATTACCCTTAAAATAACCTTTCATATTACATAGATTTACGCATTCATTAGCTTTTAACCATGTTTCTCCTAGAGCTAATATATCAAAAGTCTCAATAAACTCTACACATCTGTCCATTGAAATGTTTTTGTTTTAACCCTTCGATATTCCATGAACCGACTGTCAACAAACTCTATTGTGTTCCCTTGTCATTAGTCCTTACCTGTATTTTTCGAACTTCCCCCTCTCAATAGTTCCTTTTCTGCGGGTAGATTCAGAAGTCTTAGTGATTTTCTTGTTGGAGTTCTTGTGTCCGCCGGTCGTTCACCTCTTAGAGGTGGGGTATGCTGTTTGCGTTCGGCCGTTTTTTGCTGTATGTTTATTGGATTCCTGGGAGTTATTATCGTAGTGGTCCCTCTCTCTTTCTCTCGTGTAGAATTTTCTCCCTCCTCTGCTGTAAGGAGACCACCTGCTGTTGAAGCGTCCCCTGTATGTTTTGGGGACTCGCTGTCAATGACCTCTTCAAATTCATTTTCAGAGTTGTCCATATTTTGTAGTTTTTCCCTGCTCCAGATTCGTCCATTTATAATCAATTTATTAAATTGCATGATAGCCCTGCCTCCTCGCCTCGAGCATGTGTCGCTTAAGAAAGTCCCTTTCGCGGCGCACCTTCTCACTAAAGTCTTCGGCAATATTGATACCGGTCCCTTTAAGATATTTACTGTCTCTAAGGATCCAACATTTTATTTTGTAGTGTGATAAATTGCATACAATCGGTCTCTTTCCACTATTCCAACGACCTACTCTGTGCGCTCTATCAATATCACTGTCCACCAAATCAATCCCGATTTGCGCCACTACTCTTTTAACTATATGTTCAGTTTCCTCCCAGCTCTCTCTGTCTTCTTCATGCACACCATATATCACAATATTATTACGGCGACTCTGGTTTTCGAGATAGTCTAATTTAGATTCCAGCCATTTCAATCTGTCCTCCATCCGATACATGTTCGTCTCAATATCACGAATTTTTTCACTCACGTTGCACTTTTCAAACCCCTCTTTCACTTCAGTTGACAATGTTTCAATCAGCTTTCTAACTTCTTCCATAATGCTTTGTCCCCTGCACACTTCAACCACTCTAACAAAAACACGTCCGCTCTTCTCGACGGCTAGCAAACTTAATGTTTTTAGTGTATAATGCTATTGTGTTATTATTTAATTGTAATATTATTATTGTGTTTTCTTTATGTAATTGTAATGTTATTGCTGTTTTTGTTGTTTATTTTTCTTTACACTAGTACCAATTATTACTTTATTGTAACGGACTGTCAACAGCACGTACGGCTTACTGCCCGTGCGACCCATATTTGTAAATAATATTGTAAATATCTTACTTTTTGTCTAATAAAGTCCTACTACTACTATATATAAATTTTGGTTATGATCATTTTCAGGCTCTACTAAATAGGATCAGTGAAGAGCTATAAAAATCTAACAAATATCTTTTCATGAGCACAACCTCAATAGCTTCAGTCCTTTGGAATTCGCTAAAATTCCAGAATATACAGCACAGCAGCAAGTGAAATTGTAGATTAGATACTATTTTTAATTATTGTTAATTATACATTATTCGTCCACCACTGTGGTCTCCGGGTAGTGTGCTGCCTTGTCACACAGTGGGTCCAGGTTCGATTCCCGGTCGGGGCAGGCTCCTGGGTGAGATTTTTTTGGGGTTTTTCCTCACCTGTAAGACAAATGTCAGGAAGCTTAGGGCCCAACGGTCCCCGAAAATCATCCGGCCATCATCATCATCCTTCACTGGTGTGGAAAGCAATGGGAAGCTACTACACCTATAATTCCCTAGTAAAGTTGCAAAGCATAACATGAAAATGCTATGATTGCAGTGAGAGACCTGCCCTGTTGCAGAATTACTATGGATGGATGCATTATTCAGGTCACCAGAAGTGCACATGTGGAGATCTATTGAAATTTGGTGAGTTTTCCTAACGTAAAATCTAGGTCCAATTATTCTCTCATATTAGTATAGAAAATATTCATATTTATTATTGGTAGTCTTCTGCTGAGCATAGTATACCTCAGTCATCATCAACTGGTGAGCCACTCGATCCAGTGCATGATTACTCAGTAGTTGGAGAAGAAAGAGAATATAATTGAGGAGTTGAAGGAGCATGTTAATGTCATGTATATCTTCCCTTCTTGACAGCACAATGGTTGTTCGTGTTCATGTTCAGTATATTCAGTCCCGTACCATGGAGGACACAATATCAAAGCATAGACCATTAAGATCAACTAGCTTTAACACTTCATGCAGGAGTGCTCAATCATGCAAATGGTGACTTCTTTATTAACACATTGGTGACCGACAGTTGTGTGTTCCACCCACCCCTGCTTGATCGGACATTTCTGTCAGTGGGATGGACTTTTAAATTTTAAACCGCGCTAGCACAGTGTGGCTTTACATCAATATATTTACAGTCAATAACAATAATACATAAGTAATTCTTTATTAGTGTTCTTACCAGACCTTCTAGTAGAAATTGAGGGTTGGAAACATTCCCTTTATGTAAAGGCACAGTGCAAAAGGAGCAGATGTAGCGAATTTCTTTTCTTGTGTTCACTGCAAATTGCAGCAAGTTTTGGAGGGGTATTTTTTTCTTTCCAGTCACAATTGATGTTAATTTACTGTGTCCTTCATGTATCCTGACAGCCTATTATGGTGAGTCTGAACCTGGTGTCCTAGAAGTGAGTTCCTTTTCTCTTATTTGTCTTTCTTCCTCTTAACTGGCATATGTTTCCTAATGTGCAACGATTTTGCCCAACAAGAGGCTGTTTCAATCACAAAAAATCTCTTTGACATTTTGTTGTTAGGATTTTGAAATTTATAGACCCTGAAAGCATTAAAGATTGCACAAATTCAGAAGCCCACAGTACAATTTTCTTGCTCCATTTCACTGTTTTTCTGTGGTGAAAACAAGAGTAGCATTTGTGATAGGTACTGAGTCAGCCCTGTCTACGCCATTCACAAAACTTGTTATAGTGAAGTATTCAATAGGGCATTTTTACAACTTTACCCCTCCAACTCTCGTGTTGCCTGTGATGCAATGTGCTAACCATTCTTACGTCTCCTTTATCTATCCATGTTTAAAGCAAAATTTTGCCCTCTACTACAAAATACACTTTCTCCTGATTTGAGTTTATTTCCTGCTTCCACAAATGAGATGGTGGAACCCCCGTTAAATCCATATTGTTCCACAAAATCTTCTGCTTTCGTTTTGAGGAATTTTCCAGCTATAGCCACACTATTATAATAATTATCCTGGTGGACCTGGGGCCACAGATATAAATTCAGGTCCTCCAGAACGCAAAATAGTGTGTCTTCTTAATGTATTCCCCTCTGCAACCATATTTTTACAGGGGTTACATATGTATCCCGTAATCGCCTAACTACCCGCACTAAACTTCCAATTTTCACCAGTCGTCTGTCTTGAAACTGTAAACTACCCTTTCTGTAAAGATGGAAATTTCCTTAAAGAGAAGAGATGGGGTACCAAAAATATACACTAATATTTACAGGTTACATATGTATCCCGTAAATCGCCTACTCTACCCCGACTAAAATTCCATATTTTCACCAGTCGTCTGTCTTGAAAATGAAACTGAAACTAACCCTTTTCTGTAAAGATGGAAATTTCATTAAAGAGAAAAGAGCAGGGGTGGTACAAATATAAATAAAATTGATTTCACAAAGAGAAAAAACAAAATTGCATACCTCCTTCAAATGCGAAGAGGCAGGGAAACCATACAAAATGTTAAAAACGGAAAATCTCCGTGAACCGGTTAGTCTAGCGGCTGGACATTAAAACACGGAGGATCCTCGTGGCCCGTCACCAATGTGTTAGGAAGGCAAAATTAAAATTAATTGGATCATATATGTTAAACTAACAACAGCCATATTACTAAGAAAATTTTGTCCGAAGAAACAGTGATATTATCGCTTAAAAACTCATTTTTTATTCATATTTGTACTACCTCTAGAACAATAATAGTACTGTATTGAAAACAACGGTGTAAAATAAAGCCTTAAGGGCATTTAAATTCTGGCAACTGTGGTGGTAAACTAGCATTACAAAAAAAAAGAGGCATAAATTAAAGGGTAAAGGTTAAACTTTTTATACTGTTGTTACATATTCACTACAAAAATATTGAGCCCAAAAATATGAAATAATTTCATACATAATATTTGTTTAAAAATACTTCCAGTGGGGTTAGAATTATTAAACTGGCATTAAAGCTTCTGTGAGAACTATACCCCTAAGGTTGATTCAGTCTCTAACAGAAATGAGTACTAGATGTTCGTTTTGTGGGTAAAGGGGCCATCAAACTCATGCCAATTTTCTAGCAAGTTGGGAGGATTAACCTCCTACTACCCATATGGTCTCCTAATCTCTGAAGTTGGATCACTTTACACTTTTTTTTTACTTTCTAATCTAAGCACTTTCTAACTGTATAACAAACAATACTCCAATAGGATGGTTTTTAATAATAAAAAAAAAGAGAATACTAATATCTTGGGAACCATAACACCTAAAAACATGGGACTTACACTGTTAAGAAGTACGAACATCTCAACAACTGTACAGCCGTCAAACAAGACATTTCCAAAACTTTGAAGTACTGGAGAGCAAGTGCCATTGACTTCAGTGTTAGATGCAGCACATTATACACCAACCACCAACACTGTTATGAAGGTAAAATTGAGATCTTTCTCTAGAACATATCTTCAACAATCAATATTATATAGGCTTTCCAGGTGCAAGTAGACAAATAGAAGCCATGTGTTACAGATATCAACTAGGCAATGTGGGATGGAGAAGCCAGGAAATTGGTATTTCCTCAATATTCTGCCTTATCTGCCATGAAATAATTTACTCGCTTCAATTCATTAATGTATATCAGCCAATATTGTATGAAACATTCCATTAAATATTATTTAAAATGTTTAAATACTGTTATTAATGTTGTTGTCCAATGATGATGAGGATTAACTGACTTGCGACATTCATTCCCTTGCTTACCAATAGAGACCTATAATTTCTTGGTTGAGCTGTTTCTTTTCCTGTCCATTAGAAGATGTTCCAAGTTGAGTATTTGATATTCTTCATTGCATATACAACACAAGTATTGTTCACAATTTTTATATACTTACCTTTAAGATTTTGATAACATACTTCATACTATTTAAATTATTCATAATTAACTGTTCATACAAATAAAAGGACATTCTCCATTCTATTAAGTTTTCAACAGATGGTTTCTTTGGAACCAGATGCCAAACCTGTAAAACAAAATATAAGTAATCAATGGTAAACAGGAACATTTCTTAAATTATTATTGAATAAGTTAATGTCATTACCATGATAGAAATAAGTAAATTAATGAACACAATTAAATTATTGTAAATCAATGGTAAAGAGAAAAATTTTTGCCTGAACCAGAAATCGAACCCCGAACCTTTAGCTTCCTGTGCTAATGTTCTGACCACTGAGCAATTCAAGCATCATTCCCATCAAAGCATAAATAATTAATGCTATAGCTGTGTGGAGTCCCTTCATGTCTTCTTAATGTAGAAGTCATTCATTGTGTATTTGTGAATGATGATTCACTGCATTTGAATGTGGGACCAAGAAAGTAAGGTAAAGGAAGGATTTATGCTTGGATGGGAATGAAGCCTGAATTAGCTCACTGGTCAGAGCATTAGCACGGAAAGCTAAAGGTCCGGGGTTCGTTTCCCGGGTCAGGCAAACAATTTTTCTCTTTATCATTGATTACAGATACATTTCTGCCTGAACTGGAAACTGAACCCTGTTAGTAAGCCTGAATCAGCTCAGTGGTCAGAGCAACAGGACCTAAAGCTGAAAGTTTGAGATTTGATTCCTCGTTCATGCAGCAATTTTTATCTTTAACATTGAATACAATAGTTTAGATGTGTACATTAATTTACTTGTTTTGATTACAGTAATAGATTTAGCTTCTTTAATATTAATTTTAAAAATATAAGTATTTACTTTCTGCTGAATGATCCACTGTTATTGTATGTCTGTCTCCTCATTAGCAGATCCAGGTTTGACTTCCAGCGGGGTTGGAAACTAATTATGCAGCAGATATCAGGATTAAATTCCAAATCTCTCCACAGTACATCACACATTTAAAAGCCATGTGATGTAGTTGATACCATTTCATCCATCAGTTGAAGATGTTAAACCTGGTATCTCTTTGGTGCTTCTTAGTAGGAGTAGGCTATGTCCCAGCACTGGGATTCACTTTCTCCCTTCTCTTCATTGTCATCCCTCACACAACACACTTACACTATACAAAAATTAAAATATACCTCATCCTATACTTGCCTCTGTATATAATACAAATATACTTCACCTACATAATGTGGTCTCCCAAAGTTGTACATAAATTGAAAATAGATCACATTAAAAAAAACGGGGTGTGGTTGTGTCGTGGATAGGGCCATGTGTTTAACATGAATAAGTGTACGTAATGGGTAATATTTTCCTTAAGCTTATTATATGTATGTGGCCGCCCCAGCTGCAGATATACTGGTGCCATCGTTCATCTGCTTGGACACCTTCATTCTTTTACATTCCTGGCACCGCTGTACTCAGTCATATGGTGTTTTATGGGTACCACTGGAATGCTCTTGATAAGCCATTTCCAACCGTATATGATCTCTATATTTTGATTTAGCTTTTTGATGAGTATAGGCCAACATTGAATTATCTAATTTAATTTTTTTACTTTCACAGCATATACATTCATTATAACTAATGTTTGGGGGCACACCGTAGCGTAGTGGTTAAGGCACTGAGCTATAAGCAGGAGGGTCGAGGGTTCAAGTCCCGTTGGGGTCAGGATTTTTAAACTGATCCAAACCCTCTGGCGCACTATGGCCTTGGGGTCGACTCAGCCTCCAATGGAAATGAGTACCAGACACTTGTTCTGGGGGTAAAGGCGGCCGTCACGCAGGGCTGACAACCCGGCTGACATAAAGTGCCGATTGTCTAGAAAAAGTGGGAGCTTTAACCTCCTACTACCCCAAGGGCCTCCGGGCCTGTTGTGGGATCACTTTACTTATAACTAATGTTTTAATACACAATTGATAGATCTTCACAAGAGCTGATGATTGAAACTCAAACGCCGTAACTTCTCAAAGTCAAAATTTATACTAAACGAAAATTACGTGCTGCAGCGAAACAATCTCAAAATGGCAGCTCTTCACCCTCCGCCACGCACGATGTCTCACAGTCCACACTCAACGTAACAAATTCTTTGATCCTTTATCTATCGAGTGGTGTAATTAAATTTTGGATGTAGATGATAGATATGTAATAATAATATAAGAGTAAATGTCGGAAATGGAATATCTGAAGATAACAGAAACATCATAAAAGGAGCCAGACAAGGATGTCCCTTATCTTCAATCCTATTTAATGTATACCTAGATGATGTAAGAATCTAGCTCGAGAAGCTACAACAATACAAGTATTTCAAAAATGTCATATTCAACACCTTACTATCTACCGATGACCAACTAATTATTTCAAATTCAGAAGACAGTTTACAAATGGCAGTTTATACATTATATGATATGTCAAGAGAATATAGTTTGGAAATTTCCATGGAAAAAACAAAAATATTTGGCTTTGCTGGAACAGATCACATCAGAACAAAAATAATCAAAACAATACAATATTAGAACAAGTTCATGAATTCAATTATCTAGGCTGCAATATTTCATACCAAGTTTCAAATGACTTAAACACAAATTAACAAAATTTCTCCAATTAATTGGCACAATCAAACAAACTATATTCAGGAAAGTGAGAAAAAGAAAGTATATTAAAACTATACAGATCGTTAGTACTAGATACTTTTTATACGTTTTAGAAAACTGGGTCTTTACCACATCCCAGAGGAGGAGAATTGAAGCAGCAGAGATTAAATTACTTACACCTCTTGCAGGATACTCTCTCCTTGACCATAAAGCAAACAAATCTATTTGTCAAGAATTAAATATCAGTAATATAGTAGATATTACCGATGAATACCAGTCAAACTGACATTTTATTTACAATGCATGCAACCATCAAGAATTCCATTACAGTCATATAGATACAGACCACAGGGTAAATAAAGAATTGGAAGACCAAGGAAGCGATGGAGAGAACAGCTATAAATTCTGTAGATGAATGGATCAAGTGGTCCAATCCTTGAAGCTCGTGATGATGATGATAGATATGTAACTGCAACACCAAACTGTATTCCCCGATTTTGTTATCATCGGTTTTCTGAATTCCTCCTACTATGGATGCAAATTTAAAGAAGTATTCATGTCAAAAACAATAAAAACACTACATTTTCTGGTATTCTTATTTTCATGAGTTTGGTTAACTTGCAGGTATGGTCAGAAATGCAATCCTTTCTTTTAGATATTTACTCTGAACCCAGTACTGTTCTCAACTGCACAAAAATTCTTCTGTACTTGAAGTTATGAATCAGTCACTAGGTGGGTAGGAGAGTTTCAGCGAGGATAACCAAAGATCAGCAAAAAATAGGACTACCTGTGAGTGATCAGACTGATGTTGCACTTGCAGTAATGGTAAACTTGCTAGAGGATGATAGATGATGGATGCTAATTGACTTGGCAAATACAAATGACATTGAGAAATGGGTCATCCATAAGATTTTGTAGAATGATCTGGACCTGTGCAAAATTGCATCAAAGTTGGTACCACATGCACTGGGAGAAGTTCAACAGTAGATGCAATTAGCAACATGCTCCAATCACCTAGCACGATGGAACAGGATGGAGACCATTTCCTGTCACAAATAATCACTATCAATTAATTCTGAGCCAGTGAAGACATGCTGGATCACCAAGGAAGCAGAAATTCCATCAGAATTCTCCCCCCCTGTGAAATTGATGGTGATTATCACATATGACATCATTATGTGCCACTTGGTTCCATATGCCAGAACAGTGATAGAGGATTACCACAGATACCTCCTGTTGCGACTGATATGACGTATTATTCGGGAGAAATGTCCCGTTATTCTGGAGAGTGTAATCATTCTCCACGACAATCCAACACCACATAAAGCTGAATGGGTAGGATAGCTTCTCTAGCATTTGGATGGGAAGTTTTAGAGCATCCACTATACTCTCCTGACCTTTCTCCTTGTGACTTTGACCTCATACGAAAGGTAAAGAAACAATCGCAATCAATTTGATACATCCCTGATTTGTTGTCTTCATTAATCCTTACATTTTTGTTCATTTTAATTAATCTATTAAAATTATAATATTTTTTCCGTGCTAATTTAATGTTAAATGAAGGGGTTAATCAAATTGATTGCAAAAAAAAAATGAAAAAATCATCATCATCAGCATCATGGATTAGACCTTAAGGTCTGTTTCGATCTCATGCTAGAATTGGTCAGTCCATCTTTTACTGGGTCTTCCTACATTTCTTCGTCCTAGTGGTTTGTAATGAGGAATCTGTTTTGGTATTTTTTTTAAATATACATAGGAAAAACAAAAATAAGAATAAAATGAAAATCGTGAATTTTGAAACTCCTGGGGAAAAAGATTTAATTTAGAAGTTCATCAGTCAGCCAACAGAGAGTGCAGGAAGCAAGCTACAGGATTCTCAACCACGAATTCAACAGTTAGATAGAGCTGAAGATGATAGAATTGAAACTAGTCTTCAAAAAATCTACAATTATGAGGTAAGGTGTTAAAATATAACTCTATTACTCCGTATTAATTAGAGATGTTGGGTTCAAATCCCGGTTAGGACAAAAATATTTCTATTCAAAAACTATTTATTGTTCACTATGAATGTATAAATTTAAATAAAACATTCTGATCACAATATTAGCATGATAGCTATAATAGTGTGTTAAAATCCTATCCTTGGATAAAAAACAGCTATGTGGCTTAGGGCCGGTTGTACCAACTCGGTATAAGTTTGGAAAACATGCTACCTCAAGTATTCAGCCAAAGTTGTGTTGTACCACGACAGTATAACACCTTACCAGGAGCGTAAACTCAGTAGACTTTGTACAGTCATTCGAAGCCTGTTATTGAGAAATACTTGTGTTAAAGATGGCCGATGGAAATTTATTTATTGATTCCGATTGTAATGACGAAGTGTTTTATAATATGTTTCTCAACACTCGGAAATTCAGAAAAATCAGGGGAAGACCGGATCATATTGAAAATTACAATGATGAAGAATTTTTCGTCTGCTTTCGCCTTGATCTAATCAGACATCGATTAGAACATAAAACGAAAAAATAAGATTTTAACATTTTTCGTTTGTATTTTATTATTTCCACCATCATTGTTTAATATTTGTAGGTGATTATTTAAACATTTTTATTTAAAGAGGTATGAGCATGAATTAGCATTAGTACTCGTACTTGAACCTGTAGCTTCATTAGATAATACTGTATAATACAATATATTTTATAATAGGGATACAAGTTAAAAAAATAATCTTCTATGAAAAAGTGTGCTTTTCAAACTATAATTGCTTATATTTTACATACTATAATTTAACAAAAGAACATTGAAGTGTAAATTTTGAGCTTATATTATAATGCCATTAAATTAAAATCTTAAATTAAAATCTTGGTTATGCCATCGGCTTTAAATAAAAAATGTGTATTATGTCGTGTGCCATAACCTTTTTTTCTAAACTATCATAAAATTGATAAATTAATATTACTATTATTGATAAGGATATTATCTGTAACATAACCATATTTTTTTCAACATTCTGCAGAAAAATCTCAAGGAGACCAGTTCATCTTGAAGAATGTATGGAAGATTTTTTTCGTCTGGTTTCGCTTTGGAAACGAAGCAATTACATTCAATCTGGATCTGATCATACATCAATTACAACAGAAAGGTAAAATTTTAATATTTTTCATTCTTGTTTTGTTATTGCCACAATATACAAAATTTGTAGGTAGTGTTTCAATTCTTATTTAAACATGTATGAGCTTGCATTGAGATTAGTAGGCCTACTGTATTGGCAGCATAGTTAGGTAATATATTTGGCTCAACTGCACTTCTACTAGCGCTTGATTTTTCAGTTACATTGTTGTAAACTATAGCTCTTCTTCTGTATTTACCAACATTATTTAATATTTTAAACTTTTTGAAACAATATTTTTTAACATTATTTAATATTTTAAACTTTTTGAAACAATTTTCAACATTATTAGAGAAAAGAATTAAATAAATTGTGATTATTTAATTCTTATGAATTGAACCTCATAATGTTAAAAATTCCCAAATTTAATATATAAAATTATTAGACAATTTTGAAGTATTTATTTAAATATGCAAATCACAATATTATGACACTGTTAGACAATCTTTCACAATATAACTACTATTTTATTTTGTTTGGTTAAGAAGGAAAAGTTATTGTACACCAAATTAGTTTATCGAATAATAAATTAATTACTTCATTAGGTTACGAAATTACAAATTAGTGTACATCCATTCTTTAAAAGCATGTTTGGGAACTTATTGTGAAGATTGATTATTCCAATAGCACAGATACTCTTGTCATCTATCGAGTAAGTTCATAAGCCTTGCACATCCACACAACTGTTACGTAGGAAAAACTTTAGTTTACCTTCCCTTAATTTTTGTGTCCTACAAAAAACCATGTGCATGAGCAAAAGTTTATAGAGTTGTCACTAGATGGAATCACATAGAAGTTCTACAGAAAATTTAAAGAATTGACACTAGATGGAACCATGTAGCTGCGACCAAACATCACAATACATTCCCAAACATTTGTTAGAAGTGGATATATACCAACTTTCTCCTTCCTAATTTAACAAAATAAATTATTTGCATATTATTAATGAAGCGTACACTAATCTGATATATACTAACCTATCCCATCAGAACCTACAAAATGAAGTGAGTGAACATCTATTTCTAAAAATATACTTTTGAATGTTGGTCATTCCAATTTTCACAGATATCTTCACCATCTAGTATAAGTTCTTTTAGCGTTCATACATGTGCACAATGATTCTGCATACTTCAAAGAAATCATTGTGTATGGAGATAAATATTTAATAATTGTAAAAAAAAATTTATAATTATCGTTGCAAAATGTTAAAGAGATAGATGGTAAGCTCTGCGGCCATCACTTAAGTGTTGGCAGTGAGCGATCCATTTTGATCCTCCTTAATAGGTAGAACCCCAGGTTCCTGTAAAATACATTAGCCCGGTTTAAATTTTGAATTCAAATTTAAAGTTAATTAGCAGAGTGAAGTTGGAAGCAAAAATGTTTAAAAAAGTACAAAAGTTTGTAAAGACAGAAGAAGTACATAGAGCATCAGTATTACAAGAACATAGATGGAAAATCAAGAGGAAGATAATCTAAAGTTGAACCAGAAAAATTCAAGGTGGGTCACAAACTGGGGTTTCTCCAAAGCATTGTGTTCTACGTGTCAGCTTTTAATAATGTCATAACTTCACAGTGATGTTTTGGGTATTCTATGCCAGGATTCCATCTACATTAGTCACTGTTCAAACAGAATAGTAAACTTATCCTTATGGTGCACCAGATTATCCAATAAACTATAAACTAATCTGGTGTACACTTACCTGCCCATTTTATCAGCTAATGAAATAAAATAAGTATAATTCTCATATAATGTTTTCACAGTTCATGCCAGAACATGTTATACAAATACAAAATTTTGGGCAATTGCATACAAACGTTAAGTTGCTATATTTATGGCATTTCTTGTTAACTCGCTTTTAATTAAATTAAAGGTTTATTTATGGTAAGCCATATTATCTAATAAATTAATTGGTGTACACAAACTTGCAATGTACCATAAGGAAAAGTCATACAATAGCAGAGTAAGTCTTACAATATATTGACAAAACCTTTCGCATGCACATATCGTCGCTTAAGAAACAATACCGCGTAACTGACACTTTTGGTAAAATTGACATTTTTATACTGTTAGCATCACGGAAGAAGTGCGCTCAGTTCTAACATAGATTGGGATGCAATTTTGTACCATGACCTTGCTAAACTTACAGATAAAATGGTTTCAATGCATAGGTACTAAGGGGAAAAGTAAACAGTTTTTTGTTTCTCATGTAAAATGCTCATTTTATTAGTTACGTGGTATTGTTTCTTAAGCGACGATATGCACTACAGTTCTGTAGAACTTCGAAGAAATTATTGAGAGATTTTGTATACATAGATAAATATATAAGAAATGTAAAAAAAAAATTTTAAGAATCATTACAAAATTTTAAAATAATAGCAAGTGTTAGTAGAAATGGAAAAAGTAAATAGTGCAACAGTGTCATATTAATGTTGTATGGTATAGCATATTGGGTCATAAACTATAGTTCAGCCGTCAGAGATTTAAGCAACTTTCATTGTATATTTGATAAAGAAAATAGCAGTTATCATCACAATATTGTCTGTAGTATGCAGCATAAGTCAGTTTTGGAGATTCTATGCCTCTAAGTCCACCTGCATTAGTCACTGTTCAAACAGAATAACCAACTTTTCCTTATGGTACATTGCAAGTTTGTGTACACCAATTAATTTATTAGATAATATGGCTTACCATAAATAAACCTTTAATTTAATTAAAAGCGAGTTAACAAGAAATGCCATAAATATAGCAACTTAACGTTTGTATGCAATTGCCCAAAATGTTGTATTTGTATAACATGTTCTGGCATGAACTGTGAAAACATTATATGAGAATTAGAGGTGAGTTGTAACCCAATACATATCCATAATGAGAATAATGAAACTTGTTCATGCAGTGATCATGAATAAAGTAACGTGTACGAGTAACTGAAAGGGAATCAAATAGGCATTGTAATTCATAAAGTATATGTAACATATCAATTGTTGATATACATTATGTTTTTCTTGGAACATTCTTTTTTTAATATACCAGAAAATAAAAATTTTGTCCCTTAGCTTATGACGTCTGAGAAATTACAATGTTATTAAAGTAGTAGAATCCACTTAAAATACAATGCATTTGTTCCATAGTCTATATTTGATGGTGAATAAATATTAGTCACTTTTTATTATCTGATAAAATCATAAACATTCCTTTTTTTTTTTAGAACGCTTGCTGGGATATTACATTGCTTCATTCCCGAATGTCACCAAAGACTTAGACTGCATGCACATAAAGACCAGTTCTGAGAAACATAGAAGGAATAAAAGTGTGTGATGTGCAGTTGAAAATTTTAGATACGTATTGTTGGAAGATGGCAGGATCTAACAAATGACTAGACGATATTTAACAATTGTGCATTGAAGACTCAGTTTGAAAAGGGGTAAATGTTTAGTGTAAATTGAGTAGAGAGTCAATAATTATCATCATTATTTCCAGTGCTATGGTCCATAAGAGTCAGGATCCCCTGACAGATACGTCCAATTTTGATTCCCCAACCCCTGTAAAGATTTCTATTATTATTTTATAAACTGTACAAAACCACTGATTTAATATATTGTCTTGTATATCAGCAAATTAAGTTTTCACCAATGTACACAGATTTTTTGAAGCTGTAAGAGTATTTTAAAATGCAATAGGAAGTATCATTAAGAGGTTTGTTTAATAATTAAGACATTTTGTCTGTACATTCTTACCTCTTATGGTTGATTTTGTCAAATATATGTTTCAAGGCTTCTGAGCCCCATCGTCAGCGATTACAGACTATAATCAGAAGCCTTGAAACATATGTTCGAAAAAACAACCATAAGATGTAAGAATGTATAGACAAAATGGGCCATATGAATAAAGTGGAGCAAATGCTTTTACTTCACTATTTTGAAGCATATCCTTCAGAATTTATGAATAAAGTATGAATCATACCCTCCATGGTATCTTTACCTTGTCGTGGTGGAGTGGCTTGTGTGCTTAAATGATCCTGAGAGCTATGCCGGCGGTAGCATTGCTGCCGATAGGGTTACCCATGCCGGACTGGTCGAAGGTGATAAGCCAGACGAAATAAGTACCTTGGTCGAAAGAGTGACGATCTTTCACCATAAAAATACAACCGTCAAGAAATGCGGACATGGGTTCTACTGGGGTAAAATTTTCCGGAGGTCAAATAGTCCCCCATTCGGTTCTCCGGGCGGGGACTACTTCAGGGAACCCATGCCAAAGGCTCAAACACAGGGACATGTTCCTAGGAACATGGAATGTTAGGACTTTATACAATAGCGGGGCACTAGAGATATTAACGCGGGAATTAGATAAATCGCCCTTGGATATAGTCGCTTTACAGGAAGTTAGGTGGCCAGGAGAAGGTAGTCAGGAATCAGGAAGCTTTGCATTATACTATGGGGGTGCAGAAAGACCTGCATTTGGAACGGGTTTTTTAGTCAGAAGGAGGATCCTATCCGCTATCCGAGATATTAAGTTTGTTAGTGATAGGATATCATACATAATTCTAAAGGGTAAACGACATGATTTTATAATTGTAAATGTACATGCCCCCACAGAAGATAAAGATGACAAGATCAAGGATGAGTTCTATGAAGAATTAGAATGCTTATTTGATAGCCTTTCACGATATCATATGAAAATTGTCTTAGGAGATTTTAATGCAAAAGTGGGGCGGGAAGATATATTCAAACCAACAATAGGCAAATTCAGTCTTCATGAAGATAGTAACGACAACGGGGTTAGATTAGTCACATTTGCCACATCAAAGAATCTCATTGTTAAGAGCACAACATTTCAGCATAAGGATATTCATAAATACACCTGGACGTCCCCAGATGGAGAAACTCGGAACCAGATAGATCATGTATTAGTGGATAAACGCTGGCACAGTAGCATCATCGATGTTAGATCAGTTAGAGGGACAGACTGCAATTCGGATCATCATCTGGTCAGAGTGAAAATCAGACAACGGCTATCGCTTATGAGAGGAACAAACGCTAAAGATGATTCTGTAAAATATGAATTAAAAAACTTGAAAAATGATGAAATGCGGCAAGAATACCAAATCAAAATTGCTAATAGATTTGAAGTACTGGAATCTTCAGATGACAATGTGGCAAACGAAGAAGAAACTGATATAAATAAAGAATGGGAGGCTATAAGAGATACTATTAAATTGTCAGCATCAGAAAGCATTGGTTGTTTAAAAAAGAGGCAAAACAAGAAATGGTTTGATGAGGAATGTGCCGACATTGTAAAGAAAAGAAAGCTAGCAAAAATGAAATGGTTACACGAGCCAAATGAGGTAAATTTAGAGCAATTGGGTAGTGTTAGACGGGAAACCACCAAGTTACTAAAGAGTAAAAAGAGGGAATATTTGAGAGAGAAGATTAATGATCTTGAAATGAATGCAAAAAATAGGAACATTAGAGAATTATATCAGGGAATTAGTATAGAGAAGAAAGGGTTTCAGGCTAGAACAAACATAATTCGGAATGAAAATGGGGATATGATTGCAGATTCCAAGAGTATATTAAATAGATGGAAAAGTTACTTTAATCAGCTATTAAATGTACATACAGAACAGGACATTGAGGAGGATAAGTTACAGACAGCAGAAATGCTAGTCGCAGAGCCAAGTGCATTAGAGGTTGAAATGGCAATTGAAAAATTGAAGATGTATAAAGCATCAGGTTCAGATGAGATCCCAGCAGAACTGATAAAATCAGGGGGAGAAAAATTGATGGACAAGATACGCTGGTTGCTTAGTATGATTTGGGAAAAAGAAGCTCTTCCAGATGAATGGAAGGAATCAATTATCGTACCAATTTATAAGAAAGGAGATAAAACTGATTGCAACAACTACAGGGGCATCTCATTACTTTCAACTTCGTACAAAATTCTAACAAATATATTAGTAAGCAGACTTACTCCCTATATTGATGACATTCTAGGAGATCATCAATGTGCATTTAGAAGAAACAGGTCTACAACAGATCAGATTTTTAGTATAAGACAGATTTTAGAAAAGAAATGGGAATATAATGGTACTGTACATCAACTATATGTAGACTTCAAAAAAGCATATGATTCAATTAAGAGGGAGAAGTTATATAGTATCCTGCTGGAGTTCGGAATTCCTAAAAGTTAGTTAGACTTATACGAATGTGTCTAAATGGCTCAAAGAGTAGGGTGCGTGTAGGCAAACAGTTTTCGGACACTTTTGAAATCCAGAATGGGTTGAAGCAAGGAGATGCACTATCTCCTCTACTATTTAATTTTGTACTAGAGCATGCCATTAAATCTTTAGAGAATGAGGAAGGCTTACAACTCAATGGTATTAATAAGCTGTTAGTTTATGCTGATGATGTAGTACTACTGGCCGATAGCGAGGAGATACTAAAGGCCAACACGCACACACTATTGAGTAACACTAAGAAATTAGGACTGGAAGTAAATATCAGTAAAACTAAATATATGGTCACACGTAGAAATACATTATATAATGGAAATGGACAGCTAATGACAAATGAGGGAAATTTTGAGGAATTGGCTGAATTCAAATACCTAGGAACAATAATCACAAATAGGAATGAGATGCACAAAGAAATTAAACATAGGCTCAATTCTGGAAATGCATGCTATTATGCATTGCAGAGACTTTTGATGTCCCAACTCCTTTCAAAAAACGTTAAGCTGAAAATATATAAAACTATTATTCTACCAGTTATATTATATGGGTGCGAAACATGGACTCTTACTTTAAGGGAGGAAAGGAGATTACGAGTATTTGAGAATAAAGTTCTTAGGAAAATTTTTGGACCAAAGAGAGATGAACAGACAGGTGAATGGAGAAGACTACATAACAATGAACTACATGGTCTTTATAGGAAGCCAGATATAATAAGAACAGTTAAGTCTCGTAGACTGCGATGGGCAGGACATGTTGCGCGTATGGGGAATGAAAGACGTGCATGGAAACTTCTTGTAGGAAAGCCAGAAGGAAAACGCCCAGTTGGTAGACCAAGAATGAGGTGGGAGAACAACATTAACTATGATTTGAGGGAAGTAGATTATACAGGGAATGATTGGAAAGCATTAGCTCAGGATAGGGATGTATGGAGAGCTTATGTCCGTGCGGCCATGAACCTACGGGTTCGATAGTGCCAGTGAGTAAGTAAGTAAGTAAGTATGAATAATAACAGACATGGCTCAACTAGTAGTCCCCATACGCCATAAAAAGTGTTATAAACCACGTCGGTGTCCTCCTGAGGAAGAGTATAATTCATTATAGAGGTTCAACGAGGAAAATGTGATTAACACATGTGGACGTGAGACCAGCAGCCGACTGGTAGGCCAAGGGCCTTCTAGGCCTGTCACGCTTAGAGTTCTAGTTTTCATATTGTTAATTTTCTTTAGCAACAGGTTTGAATTTATTGGCGTGCCAAAATTAAGTTCAAACAATTTTATTATTTCCTGAATTGCTACATTTTTTTTCTTTTTTCTTCCGGAATTTGCGACTTTTGTATGGATATTTCCCTTGAGCAGTAACTAAAAATGCCATTCTATTTTTTTACAGACTATGAGCTATTTCTTGCATCCGAAACATAAGAGGTCATTATTACAAACCGCGCTACATGTATAGTTTTGACTGCCCTGAGAGAGCGGAAATAAATGTAGCATGGTTATGATCTGTTCTGGTTGAAAATTATAGTCAACACAAATACTTTGCTTTTAAAGAATGAAAACATAAACAAGCACTCAGTTATAGTCTCTCTGGTTTAATTTTACGAGAAATCTGTAGAAAGAGACAACTGTGCTCACCTCTCTCACTCGCACCAGTGTTGTCGGTGTTTCTTCACCATATGATAATAGGGGCAAGGGGGAAGAAGAAAACTGAAAACAGGGTGGGTTTTTCCTTTTGTATCTAGACTAAAGTGGTCAATGATCTACCCTTGTATCTGTATCTCCATCTCTCTCTCTCTCTCTGCCAAGTTAAGTCAGCTAAACAATAGTAAAGAATGCTGATGATTCATTTATGAAATGCGCGGCTGCTTGGCTGGGAGTTTAGAAGTCCATGCTTCTTATTTAGAAGGAAAAGGTAAATGTATAAGGTAAAGGTTATTCATATTATTCCAAGCACATGCTTATACTTCTTCCTTTTGCTTCCAAGCAAATACTTCTACCTCTACCTTGTGCTCACAAGCAAAATCTTCAGTTTTATTCATATGGCCCAATGTCTTTCTGAGCCTCATCATCAGCGATTACAGACTGTAATTGCTGACGATGGGGCTCAGAAGCCTTGAAACATATGTTCGACAAATACAACCATAAGAGGTAAGAATGTACAGACAAAATGTCTTAATTACTGTAATAATATGTTTTCTGCTGCTAATTTTCATTAAGTCTTAACAAAGCCTTTTACTTGGATGGGAAAGGCCCCTTAAATTTTGCTCCAATTTAGACTGAGATTATATTACGAGCCTGAAAATCTTCAGACTCGGAACCCATGACTTTAAGTTTCTCCCAGAGTACTTTTTGTTTTCTAGGATTCATCCATCCTAATAATATATCGACTCCAGCCAGATTTTAACCCTTGACTCTTGGGACGAGGAACTTAATCCCCAGATCATAAGCCGGATATTGACATATATATTATTTTATAATTATTTTGTTAGAATCATATAAACAGAATCCAGTAGTTTATGCTTTTCTCTTCAAGTTTTTTTAAGCTTTCTGCCACAAAAAAAAAAAAAAAAAAAAATATGATGACTGCAAATTAAATTTCCTTGTGAGAAAATAAGTAAATATGTTCCAGGTAACTGCCATTAATAATATTCACAAATTCATTCCTAATAGGCAGGGTGTAATTCTATTTATCAAATGTTTGTCTCATGATATTGGTTAAATTATGTGTATTTTACTGTACAGACAGAAATATTGTAAATGCATTATAAATTCTCACATGCCTGTGCTGTACCCTCCCCTTCTAGCCACTATTATGCCATGATTTATTTGTTGTAGTTAGAAATCCAAAGATTCATTCATTCACCTATAATGCATATAAATTATCTGAAATGTATTTATACATCTGCAAAAAAAGTGTTTATTTAAAGTTTTATTTGTAATATAGACCACGCCTATGGTCTGGGCTAGCATTGCTGCTTTGTTTGCAGAGGGCCTGAGTTCGATCCCCAGTCATGACAGATTTCCTGGGTGATGGTTCTATTGTGGTTTCTCTGAATCTGTACGACAAATGTTAGGAAACTTTAAGGCCCAAACAATTGTGATCATCATCATATTCACCAGATTTAGTATGAATGTGAGTGAATTGTGCATTTTGTCTTAAATATCTGTGTTGTCTTGGGAGAGGCCCTGGATTGGAGGTCCTCAATAACCTTGTGTGATCCAAAGTTTCCCTCTCCCAACCTATAAGATAAGAGGTTAAATTACAATAGAGAAGAGAAGATCTGTATAATATATGTGTGTGTACCAAAGCCACCTGGTGTACTTTTCATGCTTTGGGTTCCATCATATTACGTAGAAAAATAGCATTAATGTGGTCTATTTTAATTTTACGTAGGTGATGTTTACTTTTATTGTGTATAATATAAGCACATTGAATATCCATTGTATATTTTTTTATAATAAAGTAACGTATGTTTTTTATTAAATGTACATAACTAGTACCAATTATAATAGAATACCAATATCAATAGAAATTTAAAATTAGATATAATAACGTTTGCAGTTGATCTTGTTTTACTAGCAACATCTGAAGATGATTTACAATGGTCAGTACATAATTTAAATTTGATAGCCCAGAAATATTCGATGGAAATATCTACCAATAAAACTAAAATAATGGCCTTTTGTGGAAAATCCCCAATACCAAGCAAAATTTGTTTAAATAACAAAATTTTAGAGAGAGTTAATGAGTTTACTTATTTAGGATATAAACTCTCTTTTGTTGAAATTTGGATTTACCAGAGAAAATTGTGAAATTCAACAAATCAATGGGAATCATTAATAGAGTTTTAAAACCTTCATTAGTGCAAAAATCAACTCGTACTCGTCTTTATCAAATAATGGCTCGACCAGTCCTATGTTATGGGAGTGAAGCGTGGACTATAAGGATGAGAGATGAAAGCAGACTAACAGCTTGTGAGATGAAATTTATGCACCGAAGCTGGCTACACCAAATGGGATCAAAAGAAAAATGTAGAAATCCTTCAAGAACTTAATGTGTCATCAATGCTGGACTACATCTCCAGATATCAGCTAAACTGGAAGGAACATGTCTTAAGAATGGCTAGATCCAGGATCCCCAAGGCAATAATGAACTACTGTCCAAATGGGAAACGGTCACTTGGTTCGACCATGAAAAGATGGCACGAAAACCGCTTTCTCAGGCCGTAACAGTTCTTCTATGACAAATACCTGGCAGGATGATGATGATGAACTAGTACCAATAAATTACTCCTCAGAAGGTTGTCCCTAAAGAAAATCAGAAATCTACTGTCTTAAGATTGGTTGTTTCACAAAGGACTACAGTTTCTATTAATAACAAATTTGTCAAAAATAAGATAGAAAATTTGAGATGATATAATTATGTTAAAAACATATAAATGTTCAAATTTGTTTTATCTGCATTATGTTAGTTCAAATTGTGAAAGAAATCAATCATGAAATACCGTACAAATGAGAAAACATACAGTGATGGTCTTTAAGTCGACCATCAAAAATTTACTTTAAAAGCGGTCTTCTAATAGGGAATATCTCCTCATCCTGAATACAATCTGGACCTTTACACCATAATTGGAAAATAATAACATTTTTCTTCTTTATCAGGAATTTATCTACAAATCAGTAGTTTTCCTACAACCCATTGTAAATTTTACTCCTCCATACATCCTTATTCTCTGCATCACTCTCTGTTACCCTCTCGACACTATACTCCTATGCACTCCTTGAATTCACTTTGTTTTGGTCTCCCTTTTCTTATGTTGCCTCCGCTTCAAGATTTAATATCATCTTAGGTACCTTGTCATTTGATATTCTCTTTATATGACCAAGCCATTTCAGTCTTCTTCAATAACTTGTAGAACATCTTTTCGAACATCCATTACTTCTGTGATTTTTAGCATTTCTAATTTTGTCTCTTTTTGAATTTCTAGAAATCCTCCTCCACAATTGCATCTGTCACCTATAGTTTATGTGCTTGCTCTCTGCTTAATGTCCATATTTCCACACCATACAATAGTATAGGGATTTCCAGCCAACCTAAGACTCATTTTTGAGAATTAGACTCTGCCTGTCACAAGCCAGGAGAAATGGGGAGTGATGGAGGAATAACACCTCTTTATAAACCAGGGTTCATTCTGGCCTGGATGATAGTACTTTGTGAGGGCTCCTTGTCAGGATATGGCAACTGCTGCCTTGTAGGGAGATGTTGGTTCATCAAAGCCTAAAGGAAGAAAACCTTGAACAAAAATCATCTGGTCCTCCAGGTTGGGGGTTATAACAATGGGCCAGCTCCCCATTTTATGGAAAAAATGAACTATGGTAAAAAAATTGATGTGAAGAAAATATCAACATCTGAATATAATTTATTGAAAGCACATTATTAATACTAGTGTGTTCAGGTAAGATAATTTATTTGAGCAGAGGTTGCTGTTACTAATTTAACTATCCTTTAAATATGTACAAATTGAAGACTACACTCATATATCAATAGCTATCATAGAAAGATTCTGAATTTAGAAAATAAATGTCTTACATAGTTAGGCCTAAATAGGAAAACATGTTAATATTTTTTATTCGTGATTGTTGTATTATTAGATTTCAATGGAATACATTGATTTTGAAAAGGCCTTTGACAGAGTAAATAGATCTATACTATGGGAAATAATGAAGGAATGAGGATATCCACACCATCTAATAAAATCAGTCCAATGCTTATATGAAGAAACTAAAGTAGTGATAAAAACTGATTGAAAAAGGTCAGAAGAAATTTTAATATATCAAGGAGTTAGACAAGGGTGTAGTCTATCGCCCACTCTTTTTAATATATATATCGACAACATTATGAACAATGGAAAATTATAATGGACAAAGGCCTTAGATTGAACAATAACTCAAGTATTAATAACTTACTTTTCACCGATGATTTAGTCTTACTACACCATGATGAAGATCTATTACAATTGGCTGCTTACAAACTAAATCAATATGTAGAGATTATAATTTTAAAATTTCAATAAGTAAAACAAAAGTAATGGCATTTTGTGGAAGAAATACTCTGCGTGCAAAAATAGTAATTAGAGACTAAATTATTGAACAAGTATCCCACTTTAAATATTTAGGATGTGACATCAGCTATGGGTATGATAAAGATATTGAACACAAAACACATCAGTTTCAAGCTATTTGTGGTACAATAAATAGAACATTGAATAATAAAGCCCATAAACAAACAAAATTAATGTATTCACGTGGGACCAATCCACCAATACACAGAAGAAAAAATTTGAGTCTATGGCCAGACAAAAGCCCATCACAAAATTAGACAACACACGCACCATAGTAAATATCAGCAACTGTCGACTTTCAGAGGCAGAAACTTCACTTCTTGCTAAAGGGGGCAATTTTGCAGTCACACCTTCAGCTATACCTGTCGAGGAAATAATTTCTAAAGTCGAATTGGCTATAGGAGTGTTACCAGTGGAAAAGGCCGAAATAATCCACAACGAAGTCTCTCGCATTCTAAGAAAAGCTCCGAAACCTAAACTCAATCTCTCCACCGAAGAAAGGAAGGCTATTAAAACATTAAAAACGGATTAAACAATTATTATTCTCTTTTTCAAAGTTAAAATTGGGAAACACATTATGAGGTTCTTAATTTATAAATTAATGAGTCATTTTAACATCTTACCTCATATTTCCTGTTTTATCAAACACGGTAACTATAGTTTTCAAATGATCTTGTCATTCATTTTCAACCGCCATTATGACTCATAATGGCGGTTGAAAATGAATGACAAGATCATTTGAAAACTATAGTTACCGTGTTTGATAAAACAGGAAATATGAGGTAAGATGTTAAAATGACTCATTAATTTATAAATTATTATTCTACCGGCAGACAAAGGAAATTCTACAGTTATTATCGATACAGAAGAATACAACCGAAAAATCACCGAGTTACTCGATCCTGGTAACTACCGTAAGCTGTCAGATGACCCAACTAAATGGATACTATGAGAAACTAACAAATTAATAAAGGCCTCCTCGCTTCCCTACGACGTGAAGAAAGAACTTCAGAAGAACGAAGCCCAGCCACCAAGACTATACGGATTGCCTAAAATTCACAAGGAAAATACACCTTTAAGACCGATCGTCAGCCAAATAGGATCACCTACTTACAATCTGGCTACATATCTCTCCACGTTATTGAAATCACATACTAACAACAGAGACACCTATGTCAAGGACTCAATGCATTTCTTAGAAAAACTCAAGGAGATAACATTGCAACCGGAAGATACAATGGTGAGTTTCGACGTGGTCTCACTATTCACCAAAGTTCCAATATTCACCTCATTGCTGCCAAGTTTCCTCAAGACATCACAAAACTTTTCGAACACTGCTTAACCACCAGCTATTTTCTATTCAACAACAATTTCTACGAGCAAACAGACAGAGTAGCTATGGGCAGTCCCTTGAGCTCAGTAGTGGCCAATTTCTTCATGGAAAACTTTGAGCAAACATGCTTAGATACGACACCTATCAAACCCAAGATATGGCTTCGCTATGTAGACGACACCTTTGTAATCTGGAACCACGGGGAAGAGAAATTAGACGAATTTCTGACATACATCAACAAAATAAACTCCAGTATACAATTCACCATAGAAAAAGAAACAGATAACAGCATAGCATTCCTAGATATCCTGATCAAAAGGGAAGAAGACAGCAACATTTATCACACTATCTACAGAATACCTACCCACACGGACAGGTATCTTCATAAAACCTCGAATCATTACCCTAAACAAAAATTTGGAATCAACAAATCATTGACAGATCGAGCCAAAAAACTTTGTCATCCGGATTTATTAAAAATGGAACTTCAACACCTCCAGACGGTATTCACAGCCAATGGATACACCAGGAAAGAAATCAACCGAGCCAATCATCCCAGACGATACAACAGCAGCAAGGAATCAGAGGGAAAAACTTCAACCAGGGCATTTTTACCGTTCATCAAGAATGTAACGGACCGCATTGGAAAACTACTAAAGAAAGAAGACATAAGGACAGTATACAGGCCTACCAAGAAAATCAAGAACCTTCTCAGACCTATAAAGGATCAATTTCATCCTTATCAGACAGCAGGGATATACAGGATACCATGCAGTTGTGGAAAAGTGTATATAGGCACCACTAAACGCAGTATCGCAACCAGACTTAAGGAGCATGAAAGATACAGTCGTCTTAAACAAATGGATAAGTCGGCAGTAGCAGAACACTCTTTACTTGATGGCCACAGAGTACAATACCAGAATACAGACATATTATCTAACTGCACACACTATTTTACCCGTCTACAACGAGAAGCCATCAAAATATTCAAACATAAAAACAGTTTCAACAGAAAAGAAGAATCATTAAAAGTCAACAAAGTATGGATACCGGTTCTAAAAAAACGCAAAATGTAAACCTCTACAAGTACAGTCGACAAGACTATCAAACAGCAATCTCAGTGGAACAATGGATGTCCCTACTGCTGACCAATCAGAAGGCAGAGATAACGTACAGTCCACGAGACCATCAACAGCAATCTCATTGGAGCAATGGAAGTCCCTAATGCTGACCAATCAGAAGGCAGATACAAACCTACGAACACATCGCGGAGAACATATAAATAGGACAGACAGCGGACAGAATTGCCAGTCTCAAGACAACCCTTGAGGATGCCAGACGCAGTCTTTGGCGAAACGTCGGGGAACTACAAGCCTCACGACCACGGCCTACAGCCCGAAAAACCTTCATCAAGATCATCAAAACAAAATTAAAATTTTATAAAACAATGGCTGTCCCCTGTCCTTTTGTATGGGAGTGAATCTTGGATTACCACTACCAAACAAGAAAGTAAAATCCAAGCAGCCGAGATGATATTTTTAAGAAGAGTAAAAGGCTGCACTAGAATGGACCAGATAAGAAACGAGGATATCCATGAAGAACTGCAGATCTACTCCATAAAAGAAAAGATATTTAACAACAAGATACAGTGGAAAGAACATGTAGAAAGAATGGAAGAAAGTAGATTACCAAATAAAATCTTCCATTATTTTCCAAGAGGAAGAAGAGATGTCAGACGTCCTCGGAAGAGATGGTCTTAGATCTATTAGTGAAGATGGAACAGGCAACTCTTGCCTAAACCAGGAAGTGAAGAAGAAGAAGACTATTTTACCCCTCTGGTACACAGTGACAAGAATATAGCCTTCGTTAGGTTTATTACATAATATGAGCAAATACAGGGAGTAAGATATTTATAAACTTATCAAAAACATCAGCATTGGTTGAGAAGAGAGAGTCATCTTACAGAGGATCAGAATATATAGTCATAGGAATAATATTACTTTCCAAGTAATTGTGACTGGTTTTGAAGAGTAGTTGTGTATAGAAATTTCACTATATTATAATACAGTAAAGAGATCTCAACACGGGAGCCAAAGGGGTAGTATGCGGTCTCGAGGGTATATACCTTGTTGGCGGGTATATACTACTAAAACTCGGTAAATGCCATTAATTCCTAACAAGTCCGACGCACACACATCCTCGTCGTGGCTCCTGGTTAACGCTAAGTGGTTCAAGGGCGAAAAGCAAGTTTCCAACGCTTGAAAATCGGGACTGGCCAACTAAGGGAGACAACCTGACAGAAAACATCGATCCTCCAGGATAGCTGGGGGTTAGGCATAGGGTTTGACACCCCTATCCCGTAAAAATATAACTGTCCCAAAACCAGAAGAACAGTATGCCGGATGGAACTTTCCACGACGACATGGCAAATACATAAAGGATATGAGAATTAAAACATGGAATGTTTTATCTTCATATAGACCTGGTGCCTTGAAAGTGCTACTGGAACAATTAGATTTATATAAACTAGATTTACTAGCATTGCAAGAAATGAGGTGGATAGGGAATGGGATTTTAGAAAAGAAAAGCCACACAATTTTTTATAGTTGTCACAAAAAAGACCATGCTTTTGGAACAGGATTTGTAGTTCATAAGAGGATAAAACATCTAATAATGGATTTTAAGGCAAAGTCACCTAGAAGCTGTATCCTAAGGATTAAAGGACGTTTCTTTAATTATAGTTTTATATGTGTGCATGCACCTACAAATGAGAAGAACGAAGAGGAGAAAGAAAGATTTTATGATGAGCTTGACAAAATTTACGACGAATGTCCTAAAAGAGACATTAAAATAATTTTAGGTGATTTGAATGCGCAATAAGCAAGGAAGGCATGTATAAACCTACAATAGGAACAAATAGTCTACATACAGTATCTATTGATAATGGCATTAGATTAATTAATTTTGCCTCATCTAGAAGTATGGTGATTGCTAGTACAGTATTTCCGCATAAGGATATCCACAAGAGAACTTGGGAGTCTCCTGATGGAAAAACTTTTAATCAAATTGACCATGTAGTCATAGACACTAGACATTTTTTCAAATTTTACTGACATTAGGACCTATTGGGGGGCAAATGTGGACTCGGATCATTACTTAGTCATTGCATGTATAAGAAGCCGCATCTCAAATGCAAAAAGGATCCATGGAGAACAGATGAGAAAATTTAACTGTGGAAAACTAGTAGATACCAACATTAAATCTAGATATATACAAAGAATTGATGAGAGTCTAAAGGACATTACTGATAGTGAGAGTGTTAGTGACTCCTGGAAGGCTTTGGAAAGGACAATAACAGAAACTGCAACTGAGGTGTTAGGCAAAACTGATACAATCAAATACAATCATTGGTTTGATGCTGACTGTGAAAATGTGACTAATATTAAAAATGTGGCTTACAGGAAAATGCTGCAAAAAAGAAATACTCGCAAAGCATTGATGAATATCGTCTGGCAAGACTTAAAGAAAAAAGAATTCACAAGAAGAAGAAATGAGAGTTCTATAAGGAATTGAAAGAGATGGAAGAGCTGTGAAATAAAAATGAAAGCAGAGCATTTTATAGAAAACTAAATAAAAACAAGAATATCTTTCAGCCAGGATCAACACTATGTACAGATAAAGCAGGCAATATTTTAAGTGATGATAGAGGAATTTTAAAAAGATGGACTGAATATTTTAATGAGCTTCTGAATGAAGAAGTACCGGCCAGTATATATCAACAATCTCTACGGCCTCAATAGCTTCAATACTATGAAATAACCGAAATTGTAGAATATCCTCTAACTCTTGAAGAGGTTGAATATGCTATTAGTAGGCTGAAGAATAATAAAGCACCAGGAAAGGACCTGATACAGGCAGAATTGATTAAACAGTCAGGGATAAAGTATGTAGAAAAACTACATCAACTATTCGTTAAAATGTGGAATGAGGAGAGTATACCAGAAGATTGGAATCTGAGCATAGAAAGGTGATATATTAACTTGTTCCAATTATAGGGGAATCAGCCTTTTGTGTATTGCTTATAAAGTATTCTCAAATATCTTATTTAAAAGGTTGGTACCATAAGTAGAAAATGTGGTTGGTGATTATCAATGTGGTTTCCAGCAGGGACGGTCCACAGTGGATCAAATCCATAACCTTCGCAAAATGCTTGAAAAATGCAATGAATATGGAATAGAAACACACCACCTCTTCATAAATTTTAAGGCGGCATATGATAGTATAGATAGGGGCGCAATTATTTGCAGCAATGCAAGAATTTAAAATACCTCTGAAACTTATTGCACTGGTTAAAATAACAATGAATAATACTAAATGTCAGATTAAACTAAATTGGAAACACCATCTTGAAAGAATGAGTTCAAATCGGATCCCCAAAGCTGTTTATAATTATATACCAAGAGGACGAAGATCACTGGGCCGTCCTATGAAACGCTGGAGGGAAAATTTTCTATAGGATCGTAACAGGCCTTGGCCTAATACTTGGAAGGGAAGAAGAAGAAGAAGAAGATTAATAATGCATTAACAGAGCCTATTAATACAAAAAATGGAGTACAACAAGGAAATTCTCTTGCATGTCTATTTTTAATATTGCCCTTGAAAAGTGGTAAGAGATGCAGGTCTTAATATAAAAGGGAACCATCTTTCATAAATCTGTGCAAATTCTTGCATATGCCGACGATGTAGATATAATAGGAAGAAGTCAATTAGCCATGAAGGATGCATTTATTAGCCTAGAGAAGGCAGCGAAAAGAATGAATCTTAAAATTAACCAGGCCAAGATAAAATATATGCCTGTGATTAAAGGTAAATCTGAAGCTTGCCCATCTAGTTTGGAAGTTGGCGCATATAAATTTGAACTGGTTCATAGCTTTATTTATTTAGGATCTGAAGTAAATTGTAGAAATGACAATTCGGCTGAAATTCATCTGCAGATCATGGCTGCAAACAAATGTTTTTTTTTTGGACTCAGGAAAATGTTTAGATCTCAGTTTATATCTAGAAAGACAAAAATACTCATGTATAAAGTTCTTCTTAGACCAGTGTTAACATATGCATCAGAAATTTGGACCATGTTGAAATCTGATGAGGAATTATTAGGGCGTTTTGAAAGGAAGATACTGAGATCCATTTTTGGTGCCGTGAAAGAAAATAATGCATGGAGAAAGAAATACAATAATGAATTGTATAAACTGTACAATCAGCCAGATATTCTGAATTTTGTTAAAGTTAATAGATTGGCATGGGCTGGACACATTATTCGTATGGACAACAAAAGGATTACAAAAAGAATTTACAATGAGCAACCTCGATTGACCAGAAAAGTTGGAAGACCTAAATTAAGATGGGAGGATAGTATAATTCAAGACATTAAGATTTTAAAAATAAAAAACTGGAAGAATGAAGGTGAGAACAGGGAAGTCTGGCATAAGCTTCTGAAGGCGGCCAAGGCCCACATGGGGCTGTCGAGCCAATTATGATGATGATGATCTCAACACTAAAACTCCTGGCGCGACAGGCCTACAAGGCCCTTAGCCTACCAGCCGGCTGCTGGCCTCACATCCACATGTGTCAATCACAGAGGTAGATGATCAACAGCCAGTGTAGGGGTGACATGTGGTTAGCATGTCGAGTCCCCCAGCCGTTATACCTGGTTTCCTCAACCGGTCCCATACTGGCCAAAAACCCATGAGAAAATTTCTTCCCCCATGGAGACTCGAACCAGCGCAAGTCCCGTAGCTCTGCGCCAAGGCTTCCTACCTTAACCGCTTGGCTACGGCGCAGGACGATCTCAACACAGAATGGGCAAAAATTTAATAAAGCTATTTCATGTTGGAAAAAATGCAATATTACAAAAAAATCATTACTAACTTAAAATTAATAGAAATTCACACTGAGGTATTTTTATCCAGCTTTATTTCTTAGTGTGCCTATAGGTAAAAAAAATAATTGAGATTCTTATAATTGGTCAATTTCCAACAAAATAGGCATAGATTAAATAGAAAAATTATCAAAATAACCAAATAAGTTTACATATAAAGGAAGACAATTTACTTGTCATCAGTCATCTAATGACTATCTTAAATCAAAAATTCAGTTAATCAAAAACAAATCTTGGTACTTATAATAGGGGGCCTGCTGTACCTATTTATAACAAATATGAGAAAGTTTGAATTTCATATAATTAAACATCGCATTACTTTTTAAATTTTGGTGTGTATGTGTATTATACCGTACATATATTTCACAAAACTATTAAAACTATGTATAGGCCTAATTACACTGAATTGTTATAATATTATACTTCAAAGAATATAAAAATAATATTAAAATGAATAACACGAAAATGGAAACTAACCCAATTTATTTAAAACTACGTACGTCTACACTAATTTATAATATTGAAAATAAACTAAAATATAGTATAAAAATTAATAATATTGAAAATAAACTAAAATATAGTATAAAAATTAATGACATCAGAATTCAAAACATTGATGCAGTATGATTAAATAACGAAAGCAGATGAATTTTTGCTATGGGAAATAAGAAAACAATAAAAATGATGTGCGGATACACAATTCAGCCAACATAATAAGGAGGGAAATTGGAATTTATTACCAACATAACTGATATAATACATTATACTCGGTGCAACAAACTAGCTGGTAAAAGTAGCTGGTATAACGCATATTGACTCTAACTTCCTGGTAGCCTTAAGCGTAAGATGACTACCTGGAGAGTTAACCTGAAGTTTGTACAACCGGCCCTTAGTGTACTGCCACAAGCACATGGTATTATATAAGAGAGAGAAAAATGTTCGTCTAAAATGAGATGGCCAAAAAGCATAGTTGGTTAATGCATTAGTACAAAAAACTAGAGATCTTGGGTTCAAATCCCATTAATAATTGCACATGCAAGGAAAACAAAGCATTACAGAAGTCATCGCTTCTTAATATGTCTATTCTGTGCAAAGTGGCATGGAAGGAATTCTGATAAATATGTATTGCATATAATAATGATATTGTAACCCTGCTCTTAAACAGTGATAACTGTACAAATGTGAAAGCCTGTAAACGTAATTTTTATTAGTAAGGCTAAAACGTTTAAAAACTGTATAATCAATTTGAGACAAACTGTACAGCAAATGATATTCTAAGGTTTTAACAATGATAACAATAATAATAACAAAAATAACAATAACAATAATAATAATAATTAATAAAACTGGACTTACTGGATTTACAAAAATAAGTTGACGCTTTTCCAATATATTCTGAAGTATTTTCTTTTGTTTATCAGGCATCTCATGACTTGCAACTGGCAAAGCAAGAACCAGATCAGCACTAAACTGCCTATTGAAATCAACATACAAGGTTATAGCTGGACCAGATTCACACCGCCGAATTATCTGAGAATAATTAGATAGATTTATGAAATAAGAAACACTTGCTTAAAGTCCACTATAGTGATAAAAAAATTCTACCTAAACTACCTAAATCCACTAGTGATTTCATTTTTGTCAGAGATTTCAAGGTCAAGTCACTGTATCTCCACTACTCATACAAACACCCACCCCAACTCTGTATAGCTGCAAAGACATACTTGCAACTCTGCAAGAGGACCAGGTTATCACGTCTGTCACGAGGAGTTATAAGGAGTGGGAGTTTGCAGCAGAGCACATCAGACCACTCATATGTCCTCGAAACTTCTGGCGAAAATGAAATCATTATAGAAGGGACTAGGCATAAGAGAGTGGTTAATATTTAGATGAATCTTAAGAAACTGGATTTTGGAGATATAAACTGGTTTCAGCTGACTGAAGATAGGGTCAAATAATGGCCATTAGTTAATATAGCATTGAACCTGTGAGTTCCTTAATCCATAAATTGAGTTAATTATGTTTTTAAATGAAGCAGACTTATGGACTATCACTTAAGGGTTTACTGTGAGATTTTAAGAAAATGAATTAAGAAACATTTACAGATGAAGGAGATAAACAAATTGTTTTTATTGATAACTTCTAAGCATCAATAAATTAATCAATTTGTTTCAGATTTAAATGTTCAACAATCTCTGGAAAAGCATGTCCATGTTTAAATTTCCTCTAATTTCACAAGCAGAAATAGCACAAAAACGGTTGAAAAGCAAGCTACATTTTTGTACTATTTCTAAACATTAACTAAAATATACTCTCTCAAATGATACACAAAATATTGCAAAAATATATTGGAGTCTGATTTCTTAAGCCTTGCTATGTTCTGAATTAACAGTCATAACATAGACATGGGCAGAATTCTTTTCCCAAGATTAATGGGTTAGTATTTATTTATATTTGAACAGAAAAATATACACTCACACTGGGGTTTGAACCCAGAACATTTTGCTTTCTATGCAAATACTCTACCGACTGAGCTACCTGAGAAGATCGAAGTAATGGTTTCGTAGCATTTGGTGCTCGGGAATTAACAGTATATAAAAGAGAAAATTTGTGTTCAGATTGCTAGCTTAATTGGTAGAGCATTTGCATAGAAAGCAAAAGGTCTTGGGTACAAACCTCAATCTATTTTTTTCTTCAAATATAATTTATCCATCATTCAGAAGTATGAAAAGAATAATAGAAACATCAAAAGAGGCTGTACTGGCTTTATAATGTAATATAAAATTCCCAATAAAGGTCCTCTTAACAAAGAAGTTGCCATTTACAAGATCGAAGCAACATTTCATAGCATTTGGCACTTAGGAATTAACAGTGTATAAAAGAGAAAAAATTGTGTTTAGATTGGAGTTTATCAGGTAGTTCAGTTGGTAGAGCATTCGTATAGAAAGTGAAAGGTCCTGGTTCAAACCCCAATCTGAGCATATCATTTTCTCTTCAAATATAATTTATCCACCACTGAGATGTATGAAATGATGGATAAATCATATTTGAAGAGAAAAATTATACGCTCATACCGAGACTTGGGTGGGAATTACAACGTATATAAAGAAAGATTTGGGGGCACGCCGTAGCGTAGTGGTTAAGGCACTGCGCTACAAGCCGGAAGGTCGAGGGTTCGAGTCCCGGTGGGGTCAGGATTTTTAAACTAACCCAAACCTTCTGGCCGGCACTATGGCCCTGGGGTCGACTCAGCCTCTAACTGAAATGAGTACCAGACGCTTGTTCTGGGGTAAAGGCGGCCGTCACGCAGGGCTGACAACCCGGCTGACATCAAGTGCCGATTGTCAACAAAAAGTGGGAGCCTTAACCTCCTACTACCCCAAGGGCCTCCTGAGGCCTGTAGTGGGATCACTTTACCTTTTTACCTTTATAAAGAAAGATTTTAGTTTAGATTGGTACTTGCTTCGGTAGCTCAGTTGGTAGAGCACTTGGTCTAGAGAACCAAGGGTCCCGGGTTCAAGTTCTGGTCTGAGCGTATAATTTTTCTCTTCAAATAGTATTTATTTAAATGGCAAAAATATAACTAATTATTTTACTAAATTATACTTACTAAGCTAGTTGTCTCAAGCAGTAGCATAAAAAGAAGAAATTAAATTAGATACTTATCAGATAAAGTGTGAGGATTGTGATAAAATCTACATAGGGAAAAACAAAAAAGAAATTTGAAAACTAGAGTAAAGGAATATCTTAGGAATGTTAAAAATGAGGAAGTAGAAAAATCTGCAGTAGCCATTCACATTTGGTCAGAAAAACATCAAATGGAAAAAAAAGGCTAAATTAATAAAACAAATAGAAAAATCTGAGGAACTCATTGATTAGGAAAAAATCTACATTAAAAAAATAAGAAGGAGAAATTAATGAATTTTGAAATTCCCAGGAAATGTGAATTGATATGGAAGTTCATGGTCTATCAACAGATGGAGGAAGAAGCTGTGCATCATCACAACAGAATAAGAGTCGTGGAAATATTGATGGTGGAGTAATTGCTCTGAAACCATCTATTTAAGAAGACAAAACATGAGCCGAGGTGTATATTAATCATATTATACACCATGTTCCAAAATGATGGACAGGGTTTCAAAGTTGATTAATTTCCCTTACATGAAATATATAAGAACAAAACTTACATGGGATTAACTCTTCAAGGTTTCATAAAATACTTCATAAGTTATGTAGATAGGAAATAACACTATGAGGTTTTTTAATATTGTTTATTTTTTATTATTTCACTCACCTCATACTTCATAATTCATAGCAGACCCAGGGTTTTCTTCACATCTTTTGTGACATTCTCAATGCTGCGTCACGCTCACAACTGACGTCCAACGGCCTTCTATCCTGCAGACTGACCTCTGCGCCATCTGGTGGCCGACCGAAGAATTTCCAAATCAGTCCTCTTTCCTTATAACCGGGTATTTCAAAATTCATAGTTGTATTTTCATTCTTGCATATGTAAATTTTTTCCCAAATTGTGAGTTCCTTCGGTTTTTCCAAATGTTTAAGTAATTTTGTTTTGGTTTCTATTCTATGTTTTTCTGACCAGGCATGTGCAGCTATTGCAGATTTTTCGGTTTCTCCATTTTTAACATTTCTGAGGTGTTCTTTTAATCTTGTATTTAGATACCTTTTTGTTTTTCCTATGTATATCTTTTCACAATCTTTACAATTAATTTGATAAATTCCCGATTTTTTGCAGTCTTCAATCTTTTCATTTTTGTTGGTTTTTATTAAATTACCTAAGCTGTAATCATTTTTCGGTGCTAATTTAATGTTGAATTTGTTGAAAATTTTTTGAAACTTGTCAAATACCAAAGGATGGTATGTGAACTTCTTGAATTTTTTGCCTCAATTTTTATCTGTCTGAAGAGTACTTTCATTGATGACTTTTTGTTCTTTGAATTTATTTATTTTCTTGTGTATCATCTTCTTTTGAAAACCATTATCCTTCGCAATTTTTATGATGTGTTCTTTCTCTTTATTGTAATTGAAAAACAAAAAAGGAATCTAAATACAAGATTAAAAGAACACCTCAGAAATGTTAAAAATGGAGAAACCGAAAAATCTGCAATAGCTGCACATGCCTGGTCAGAAAAACATAGAATAGAAACCAAAACAAAATTACTTAAACATTTGGAAAAACCGAAGGAACTCACAATTTGGGAAAAAATTTACATATGCAAGAATGAAAATACAACTATGAATTTTGAAATACCTGGTTATAAGGAGAGAGGACTGATTTGGAAATTCTTCGGTTGGCCACCAGATGGCGCGGAGGTCAGTCTGCAGGATAGAAGGCCGTTGGACGTCAGTTGTGAACGTGACGCAGCATTGAGAATGTCACAAAAGATGTGAAGAAACCCTGGGTCTGCTATGAATTATGAAGTATGAGGTGAGTGAAATAATAAAAAATAAACAATACTTCATAAGTGTTTGATGTGAGCACCTTTCGTTACAGGGCACACATCTAGCCGATAGTCAAATTCCTTCCAAACCTCTATTTGGAGTAATGGATTCAACAGTAGCAACAATTCTTCTTCTCAAGTCTGGAAGGTTGACAGGAAGTGGTGGTACGTACACATGGTCCTTCGCATACCCCCACAGGAAGAAATCACAAGGTGTGAGATTGGGAGACCGTGGGGGCCATCGGGAATAAACTATGTCATCTGGACCGGTACGTCCTATCCATCGTCGGAGAACATTATCGTTCAATCACTGTAGCATATCATTAAGAAAATGAGGTGGAGCGCCACCTTGTTGCCTTATCTGTCAGAGGATCAATTTGAAATTGATGTCAGAAAGCTCGCTGCACTGCAACAATGGAACCAGATCTCACAAATTGCAACACACAGAATGACTTCTGTACAGGAGTCGCCATTTTCACAAATTTAATGCTGTGACGTAATAATGACAAGAAACAAATTACTGCATACAGGATATGAAATTTTCACAGTTTTTCTTTCATTGTAGCAAATAATAATGCATCCAATTTTGTTTGTAAAGCTATACCAACCACTGAAAACCCTGTCCATAATTTGGAACATAGTGTATTATTATTACCTCATTGTGTTATTTCCTACTAATTTAAGTTTACCTTCCTTTGGTAGACTGTCTGCTATTTGCCATATACACCACAGTGAGCAGGGATCCACCAAAAAATTACAGATTTATGTAATGCAGTAACCATTCAAAAGGCAATTTTGGATATCCTTTGTTTTATTATTTATTTTAATATCCCTTGGAACATGCCACCTGTCATTTCCTCATGATAATCAGAGGTTTTCTTCAATCAAAAAATAAGGGCACCATCTCCAACAAAACAACCGTCGCTAGTGATATGAAGAATAATTAATATTTTTCCCTCACTAGTTAGATTTTGGAAACCTCTGGATTTATCACAAAGAAAGGATTGTTTTTTATTTTCTATAGTGGTGGTCAATCCATGCATTAGAAATACATTGACCCTCAGTAATCCAAGGCTCATCCAGGAAGTAAATCTTACTTTTTCCTCCTTCTTCTTCATTTAGTCTCATGTCTCCACTTTGGAGGTCAAGTTTTGGACAAAATCCTACATCTATCTTGGTCATTCTATGTCTCCTCTTCCATCATTTCCATCCATTCAACTCCACTTTTCTCAATATTCTTCTTAAATTTTTTTATATATATCTCGGCTTTTGGTCTCTTCCATCCTAATCTAAATTTCAGTTTTGTCTTGGTATCCTTTTACTATTTTTAATTGGTGTTTCTCGTATAATTTATCATATTCATACTATTATTATTATAATTATTATTATCATCATTATTATATTATTATCATTATTATATTATTATTATTATTATTATCATAAGTATTATTATTGTTATTATTGTATAAAATGTTGCTTGTACATGAAATTTACATTGCTACATTTAATGTATCTTTAACTGTTTATAATTAGTATAGTGTATATTTGTCAAATATTTATTTGTATTTGTGCTGGTTGAGTGGAAGAGAAGGCCTTATGGCCTTAACTCTGCCAGAATAAATAAAACATTGTTATTATTATTATTATTATTACTATTCATTCTTTTAATGAGACCACACCATCTTATTCTACTATCCTCCCTATATATATATATATATATATATATATATATATATATATATATACATATATATATATATATCAAATTCTAATCTTTTATTATCTCTAATTACTAAAATATCTAAAAACTGAAATCCCATATATGTATTTTGTTTTCCCTTATGCTAAAAGTATAAGTGAGGTTCTAAAAAACATTTGTTTACGCACCTATAATCAATTTTTTTAGAGTATAAAAATTGCATCTCATTATCAGTTAATATGTCCGGAGTTAAAAAAATATATAATTCTTACAATATTTCTGACAGCTAATCAAAATTTATAGGAAATAATACTATAGGATAACTTATTAAAAATAAAATCCAAATTTTATTCTCACTTCAGTGGTGCCAACTTACATGGGCCCGGGCCCACCTAATAATTTCCTGATTCAATAATTTAAAAAAAAAATTTTAATAGCACTTTTGAGTTAAGTAAATATAAAAATAAGACAAGTGCAGTATAGTGGCAGCTTAGAATAATCTGCAGTGTAGTAGCAGTCTAGCATGTAGTTTGAAGGGGTTCGGTTGACAGTCTGTATAAAGTTACACCGCTATCCACATAACCACTGGCTTTGATTATTTGATTCCGTGACAATGGAAATGCAGTCTGTCAGCTTGTTTGTGATATAGGTCGGGACTTGGGTACCGCAAGCCGACTAAGGAATGGCTCAAAGTCGGTCTTCCCTTTGATTTTAGATGTTAATGTGAAATATGAACAAACTTACTACTTATATTTAAATTAATATTGGGAAGTAAACATTATGAGGTTATATCATTAATAGTGAGTGGAGAACATATTTTAATCGACTCACCTCATACATTTTCAAACTTCTTTGATACCGACGGTTTCAGACAAAATCATGTCCTTCTTCAGTCATGGCTTCCACTGATGAAATTCCGTGATTGTTGATTTCTTTAGTGACATCACTTCTTGTGCTGCCATCTTTCGTTGGGATTATAAACTTTGTCATTAAATTTTTATCCACCGGAATATCGAAATTCATAGATCAATATTTACTCTTCTGAATGAATATCATTTCCCAAATTGTCAATTCCAACGGTTTATCCAATTGTTTCAAAAGTTCTGCTTCTTTTTCAATTTTATGATGTTCTAGTAAACTATGTGCAGCAATTGCTGATTTTTCAATTTCACAATTTTTAATATTTCTAAAATGTTCTTTAGTGCGTGTTTCCAAATTCCTTTTTGTTTTTCCTATGTATACTTTGCGGCAATCATTACAAATAATTTGATAAATTCCAGATTTCTTATTGTCTGGGATGTTGATTTTTTTATTAGTATTTAGAAGTTTTTCCAGACTAAATTTATTTATTGGTGCCAAAGTAATAAATATTAATAAACTTACTACTTAATGGCACTTTCAACTGAAATGAGAACACTTTGTAGTTTATCCACCCTTCAGTTTGCTTTTGCACTTGAATGAGTGACATGCAGTGCTGGCAATAAGCATATTTCAAATGCATGTAAAGATATACGTGCGTGAATTATAAAGTGAAATTTATAACCAAGCAACCACGACTTAATAACTCCTCCGACTAGTGCACGGAAACTTCTAATGTATCCTTAATTCAAGAAATAACGAGTATTTCAAAATTATCTGTTTCTAACGCGAATCTGATTTAAAATCCAGTGGAACTGAAAGTGCTAAAGGGGGAGGAAAGGCAGTATAACTTTTCAGAGTGTGTGGCTGGTGTTACATATCCTTGTATTTTTTACGACAACAATAAAGACGTGGTGTTATGCAAAACATTCAAGGAAGTTAACAAAAATAATTTACTAAAGTTTTCCACGTCCAAAGTAGATTCTTGTTTAATTTCTTCTGGTTTTTCCAACTGGAAACACGCATTAAGAAAATTCAGTGCTTATGAAAAATCTCACTGCCATAAAGAATTGTGTAGTAAAACTGTGGCATTGCAAAGTGGAGTGAATGTCACATGAAGTTTGAACGATTCGAAATTGCAGGATCAACAATATTCCCATGCTGCATTATATACACTTTTCTCATCTTTGTTATATTTATCAAAACAGTGCATGGCAATCAGGGGATACACAGATCAAACTAGTAATTTTCACCAGCTTCTTAAACTCCGCTGAGAAGATTTGCCGGAGCTTAAGCGCTATTTTGAAAGAGAATCATATAAGTGGGTGTCACACAATGCAGAAAGTGAAATGCTTGAAATTATGGCACACAAAGTGCTTTGTTCGCTAGCTAGCGAAATTCAGAGTGCAGTTTATTTTGGCCTCCTTTTGGACCAAACAACTGACATGGTAGTGAAAGAACAAGTTTCAATATCTTTTTGTACTGTTTCTCAAGAACTTGAAATTCGTGAGTATTTAATAGGGTTTTATGAAACTTCAGCAACAGATGCGGAACTCTATTCAACATTGTATGTGACGTTTTGTTAAGGTTGGGATTCGATAAAAAATATTGCCGGGGGCAACGTTATGATGGAGCTGCAAACTTAGCCGGGAAACATATAGGGTTGCAGGCTACAATTTTAGATGGCAGTGAAAAGGTGAGGCATCTGCATTGTTTCATGCACTCTTTAAATTTAGCGCCCAAGATAACATAAGACACATTGCAACATGTAAAAATGTGTTGAATATAGTGAAAGACTTAATCAATATGATCAGGGAGTCTCCAAAGAGATTGAATTGGTTTAATGCCATCAAGAAAACGGAAGAACATAAACCAAAGCAAAACCTGAGACCCTTATGCCCAACTCGATTCACTGTCAGAGCACTTAGTTTGAGATCCGTAATAGATAACTACCAGGATGTACTTTCCTTCCTTTCAGATTTTTCTGAGAACGATAAAGGTGATGCTGGTACCAAAGCCTGCAGATATTTATCATTGATGGAAAAGTATGAACACTTCGCACACCTAAACATGTTGGCAAGGATTTTTACCCCCATGGACGCGACAAGTACACGACTTCAAACTGTGAACCTTCACTTTCATGAAGCAACATGTCACATACAAGATATGCTACAGACACTACATGCAATTTGTAATAACTTTGGAACGTTCTGGGAGCAAACGACAAAAGAGAACATGCGAACTGAACTTAACAGAGCCATAGATTCCCAAGCAAAGGAAGGTGCATCGACGCCTGGATGACAGACAACACACACAGCATGCATTTACCAATACGAAAACATTTTTTTGAGAATAAATTTTACGAAGTTGTAGATTCTGCCATTGTAACCATTAAGGGACACTTCCAAGAAAACAAACTATTAACCAGTATAGAAGACTCGTTATCAGTAAAACAGACGATGTTATGTGTGTTTTCGAGAATGACATTTATGACTATGAAATCTTGCGAGCACAGAGAAATATGGTCTTTGAAAGTGCTGTATTACTGAACATGAGTTTTAAAAGTTTCGGAGATGTAGTAGAATTTTTTGAAAACTAATGTTATTTCTTGTATTGTTCCTGAATTTATGAAATTCATTCGTCTCACTCTGACAATGCCCATTTCCACGGCCACTGCCAAAAGATCTTCTTCTGCTTTGAAAAGACTAAAAACATTTTTGAGGTCAACAATGTCACAAAAATACATAATCACATGGCCATATTATATGTGCACAAAGACCGCACTCAAAGTTTGCATTTAGAAGAAGTCTGTGACAAGTTTATAGGATGAAGCGCAGCTAGACAGAACACGTCGCGCTGTTTAATGGTGAGTAATAACTACACTGTAGTAGTGGTTATATTAGTTCTGTAGGCCTTAATCAATAGAAGTTTAACAAAATTAATTCACAGTTATTAAAATTGAAGCAGCATTTTTAATAGAGATTAAAAGTGACCGCTGAATCACCAAAATTTTCTAGTGCCAATTTATTACATCCTTCGTACTTCAATTAAACATTTTTATAAGTGATTGATTTGTATATTTTATTTTCTTAATTCAATTTTACATTCATTTCACTGAGCCCACCGATTATTTTTAAAAAATTGGCACCACTGTCTCACTTTATATTTTGTTTCCTCATCTGGACATATTTTGGACTAGTTGAAAATTGTGAAGATGTTCACTGAAACATGTCCAGGTGAGGTGTATATTTCTGGTTCAATCTTTTAACTTCTCACAGTGTTTTAATTTCAAGAATATTCCTAATGTTTTGTGATTTAACTGACTTGGTTTTACAGACAATCCTAAGTCTGATAAATTGACTTTACTGTACAAACATACATACACACATACATCTATTATTAGAGTTTCTTCCGTTGTCCAGGTGTCACCGTGTCGAAGTGTCTCTAATTCATATTCCACCATCGTGTTGTGACCTTCTTCAGAACTGGTGTGGGATCTGTGTTGATAAAGTTGTCTGTTATATATGTTATTTAAAATTAATGTTGGGAAGTAAACATTATGAGGTAATAATCATTTAAAATTTATCGGAGAAAAATTTTTTTTAACTCACTACATAAATTTCATGCTTTTCACGAGACCATGGTTTCAGATGACATCTCGTCCATAATCAGTCACAACTCCGATTGATGAAATTCTTTGGCTGTCAACTTCTCTATTGTCAAAATCTTTTGTGCTGCCATCTATGGTTGAATTTATAAACTTTGAAATTAAATTTTGTTTGTTGGGAGTATCGAAGTTTATATTTATTTTTCATACATAATGGACGAGATGTCGTCTGAAACTGTGGTATCATGAAAACCACAGAATTTATGAGGTGGGCTTAAAAAAATTATCCATTAAATGTAAAATATTATATATGTATTGCTTCAAATGCATTTATCTGATTGGCTGCATTCATTGGCTAACGAGTCTTTTTAACATTTTCCAATACTGTTATTTTAACACAGTTCCAATAATGGATCATATTAAGTTATGTAGATAGGAAATAACACTATGAGGTTCTTTAATATTGTTTATTTTTTATCATTTCACTCACCTCATACTTCATGAAGTATGAGGTGAGTGAAATGATAAAAAATAAACAATGGATCATATTATAATATTGTGAAAAGACTCCAGACTAGTGTGCAGCCCACTACACCATTCAAGACTTGGCACTTGTATATGTGGAAAGAATTGTTATGGCACTTGTATATGTGGAAAGAATTGTTAATGTTTGTTCCAAGTCTCGAATGGTGTAGTTGGTGCACACTAGTCTGGAGAACTAGAGGTCCACGGTTCGATTCCTGGTTCAGACATTAATTTTTCTTTTCACAATATCATTATAATATTACGAGTACAATGAGAGTCTGTCATCTGTTGTCCAAAAAATTAGATAAGAGATAAAAATTGCAAAAGAAACAGAAAAGAAGAATTTCAAAAGAGATGAAGACCTTATTATAGAAAAATTTATCCTAAATCAACAGTTCTCTACAAGATCCGGAACTAACGACCCAGATAAAGAATTCTCATTGGCCAGCAAACACCAATGAAAGCAGCCAATCAGATAAGCAAATTTGAAGCAATTCCAATAGATCAAATTCATTATCATTGATCCAGCTCTGAAGAAGACTACGACATGGTGATGAAAACATCAGTTAGAAACACTTGAATGCGACAACACCTAGACATCAATAAAAAAAACCTCTAATGGAGACACAGACTGCAGAAATCCACAAAATTTGATCTAAGCATATTTTTTTTTAGTTTGCTGTAAGATTTCATGATTCATAACATAAAATTAATGTAGTAATAAAAATACTTGATTCCTTATTTTAGGAATTCTCACTATGAGGTATATTCATTAAGGTAGAATTTTTTATCACTTAACTTGATACCTGGAACAGGAAATGAGACTAGATGAAGAAGAAGAAGAACATAAATAATTATTTCAAAATAAGTTAAATATGTTGTTTACCTTTATCTGCCTTATACAAGGATTATCTGATTCCTTCATAGCTTTAACAGCATTGTCTACAACACCTTTAAACCAATCCAAAATTTTATTGGTACACAAATATCGATCTTCGTTTAACCATCCTTCAACCTTCCTGCAAGAGAAAAATGAAAATGTAAATATAAAAGTTGGTCCTGGTGAACTTAGAGTTATCATGCTCACCTCAGTTCCAATGTTAATGAGTTCAAAATTAGTGGGATTGATGGGTTTTAAGAGTGTAAAAATTCTGACTATGGTTTACTTCAAAAGAGAAGCAAAGCCGTGGGTGGGTATCCTGCTGTGGGTCAAGCATATAAAACAATAGTCATAATGGCGGTTGAAAATGAATAGTCATAATGGCGGTTGAAAATGAATGACAAGATCATTTGAAAACTATAGTTACCGTGTTTGAAAAACATGAAATATGAGGTAAGATGTTAAAATGACTCATTAATTTATTCATATAAAACAACTTCATTCTTCAAATAAGAGCAAACTTTATCAGCCCTTTCATGTCCACATTTGAATACTGACATTAATGACCTGAGATATCAAAGAACATCAAGGAATTTTAAAAAAATATTAATGCTAAATAAGAAATCAAGAAAATGAAAAGGAATTAATTGTCGGCATATTTCTAGTAAAGTTGTGTTGAAGTGATCTAACAATTGGCTTCATGAGGCCCTTGGGGTAGTAGGAGGTTAAGGCTCCCATATTTTTAGACAATCGACATAATGTTAGTTAGGTTGTCAACCCTGCATGATGGCTGTCTTTACCCTCAGAACAAGCATCTGGTACTCATTTCCATTACAGGCTGAGTCGAGCCATGATACCGCCAGAAGGTTTAGGCCAGTTTAAAAATCAACCCAACTGGAATTTGAACCATTGACCTTTTGGCTTATAGCGCATTGCCTTAATCAACTATAGTATGGCATGCTCCCAAGGGTCTGGTACTAAAACAAACCTATCAGTTTGGATGGGATACAAGTACGAAGAATATAATGGGAAAGTACATCATGCATGATGAAAATTACGCGAAATGAAATACACTTCTTCTTCTTCTTCTTCCTTCCAAGTATTAGGCCAAGGCCTGTTACGATCCTATAGAAAATTTTCCCTCCAGCATTTTGATCCTTCTGGGAAATTCTTGTATAAGACTTGAAAGCATAATAATAGTCCCTTCGATTGGTTGCTGGCCAAAGGAAGGCAAGACCAGTGATGGGGCTGCCATCTTATAGCCTCTGGTCAGGCTTTTCTGGAGAAGAAAAGAAAATAAAGGAAAGAAGAAATGGAAGAAAGGAAAGACTCCCTAGCCCTCGGATGCCCTAATAGCGTCGGAGTCGAAAAAAACAAGAGTTAACCAAGAGAGGTTAGATAGTAAAGTTAAAAGAGTGCAAAACACAAGTAAGTGGAAGAAATGTTTTGCTCAGCTTGGGCACCTTGTGGTCGCCATCCACATATCCCTAGATGAGGACCCTTGAGGGAAAATGCTACTCAAAAAAATTAGAGGAAGACATGTTTAAACCAAAGCCACAATAAAATATTGAAACAATTTAATTTTTGATCTTTTGTAATAGTGAATTGAAGATTTATGTAAAATTAGAATAGACATTCAAACTATATTCTATTGTACAGTATTAGAAACATGAACAAATTATCATTTGTAACAGAAAACAAAGTGGAAATTTGAGATTTATTATTTTAGGAATCAATGTTTCCATGGTCATTTCAACACTCAGTACCTAGTGTGTCCTCCATAACATCTAACATTATCATGCATTAGAAGAAAATTAGGGTCCATACCATAAGCAAATGGTATGACATGTTGAAGGATAATGTCATTAATATAAGCATTATCATTCATGCGCTATGGAACAAGGACAAGCTCTATCCAAGACTCAATAGTAATTCCAGCCTAAACAATAACCAAAACATCTCCAAATATGTCACTTTCAGTAACTGTGGTTGGATCAAAATGTTCATCTGGACGTCTCCATACATGTGTATGACCATCAGAACCCATTAAATGAAATCTTGATTTGTCCATGAATAGAACACCCTTCCATTAGTGGAGCTGTCAGTTGACATGATTCTGAGCAAATCGCAGCTAGGCTTCTTTGTGCTGACATGTTAAACGAGGGGCTTTAAAGGGGATTCTAGACCTCTATCTTGCATTTCTCAATCTCTTCCTTACAGTCTGATCAGGAATTACCGCCCCAGTTGCTATTCGTAAATCATTTTGTAGATCTTTGGCAGTAGATATTTGTCTGTGCAAAGCTGATAGAACAAGAAATCTATCCTGTACCTCTGTAGTCTTCTTCTTACGGCTTTGTCTGGGCCACCTCTTGTATCCATGTGTCTCTCTATATCGGCTTCACAGTCTATGGATGACAGAAGGACTGACATCAAGAATCCTAGAGACATGGCGAATGGAACGACCATCTTCAAACAATGAAACTGCTCGTGCAACTGATGTTTCATTAAGATGTCTCATTACTCTGCATTAGCTTCAGAAAACATAAAATAAGAATTTCCTACCACAGATTATTCTTCAAACCTGTTTAAAAAAAATAACTCAATGAGCACTCACTTTGGTTTCAGCAACTCTTGGAACTTCACTAATGTACTCACATAAAAATTAAAAAAAAAACAGAAGATTTTAAAATTGGTTTTAAACAATACTTCAAATCAAAACATCAGAATCCCAAAAATTAAATTGTTTCAATATTTATTTTGTGGCTTTGCTTTAAACATGTGTTCCTCTAATTTTTTTGAGTAGAATTGGTCCCTCCATGGTATCTTTACCTTGTCATGGTGGAGTGGCTTGCGTGCTTATGATCCCAAGAGCTTTGCTGGCGGTAGCATTGCTGACGATAGGGTTACCCATGCCGGACTGGTCGAAGGTGATACACCAGACGAAAAAAATACCTTGGTCAAAAGAGTGATGATCTTTCACCGTAAAAATACAACCGTCAAGAAATGCGGACATGGGTTCAACTGGGGTAAAATTTTCCAGAGATCAAATAGTCCCCCATTCGGTTCTCCGGGCGGGGTTCAGGGAACCCATGCCAAAGGCTCAAACATAGGGACATGTTCCTAGGAACATGGAATGTTAGGACTTTATACAATAGTGGGGCGCTAGAGGTATTAACCCGTGAATTAGAGAATTCACCCTTGGATATAGTCGCTTTACAGGAAGTTAGATGGCCAGGAGAAGGTAGTCAGGAATCAGGAAGCTTTGCATTATACTACGGGGGTACAGAAAGACCTGAATTTGGAACTGGGTTTTTAGTCTGAAGGAGGATCCTATCCGCTATCCGAGATATTAAGTTTGTCAGTGATAGGATATCATATATAATTCTAAAAGGTAAACTGCATGATTTTGTAATCGTTAATGTACATGCTCCCACAGAAGAAAAAAGATGACAAGATCAAGGATCAGTTCTATGAAGAATTACAATGCTTATTTGATAGCCATTCACGATATCATATGAAAATTGTCTTAGGAGATTTTAATGCAAAAGTGGGGCGGGAAGATATATTCAAACCAACAATAGGCAAATTCAGTCTTCATGAAGATAGTAACGACAATGGAGTTAGATTAGTCACCTTTGCCACATCAAAGAATCTCATTGTTAAGAGCACAACATTTCAGCATAAGGATATTCATAAATACACCTGGACGTCTCCAGATGGCAAAACTCGAAACCAGATAGATCACGTATTAGTGGACAAACGCTGGCACAGTAGCAACATCGATGTTAGATCAGTTAGAGGGACAGACTGCAATTCGGATCATCATCTGGTCAGGGTGAAAATCAGACAACGGCTATCGCTTATGAGAGGAACAAACGCTAAAGATAATTCTGAAAAATTTGATTTAAAAAACTTGAAAAATGATGAATACCAAATTAAAATTGCTAATAGATTTGAAGTACTGAAATCTTCAGATGACAATGTCGCAAACGAAGAAGAAACTGATATAAATAAAGAATGGGAGGCTATAAGATATACTATTAAATTGTCAGCATCAGAAAGCATTGGTTATTTAAAAAAGAGGCAAAACAAAAAATGGTTTGATGAGGAATGTGCCGAATTTGTAAAGAAAAGAAAGCTAGCAAAAATGAAATGGTTACATGAGCCAAATGAGGTAAATTTAGAGCAATTGAGTAGTATTAGACGGGAAACCACCAGGTTACTAAAGAGTAAAAAGAGGGAATATTTGAGAGAGAAGATTAATGATCTTGAAATGAATGCCAAAAATAGGAACACTAGAGAATTATATCAGGGAATTAGGATAGAGAAGAAAGGGTTTCAGGCTAGAACAAACATAATTCGGAATGAAAATGGGGATATGATTGCATATTCCAGGAGTATATTAAATAGATGGAAAAGCTGCTTTAATCAGCTATTAAATGTACATACAGAACAGGATATTGAAGAGGATAATTTGCAGACAGCAGAAATACTAATCGCAGAACCAAGTGCATTAGAGGTTGATACAAAAATTGAAACTGTATAAAGCATCAGGATCAGATGAGATCCCAGCAGAATTGATCAAATCAGGGGGAGGCAAATTGATGGACAAAATATGCCAGTTGCTTAATATGATTTGGGATAAAGAAGTTCTTCCAGATGAATGGAAAGAATCGATTATCGTACCAATTTATAAGAAAGGAGATAAAACTGATTGCAACAACTATAGGGGCATCTCATTACTTTCAACTTCGTACATTATTCTAACAAATATATTAGTTAGCAGACTTACTCCTTATATTGATGAGATTCTAGGAGATCATCAATGTGGATTTAGGAGAAATAGGTCTACAACAGATCAGATTTTTAGTTTAAGACAGATTTTAGAAAAAAAATGGGAATATAATGGCACTGTACATCAACTATACGTAGACTTCAAAAAGGCAAATGATTCAATTAAAAGAGAGAAGTTATATAGTATCCTGCTGGAGTTCGGAATTCCTAAAAAGTTAGTTAAGACTTATACAAATGAGTCTAAATGGCACAAAGAGTAAAGTGCGTGTAGGCAAACAGTTTTCAGATACTTTTGAAATTCACAATGGGTTGAAGCAAGGAGTTGCACTATCTCCTCTACTATTTAATTTTGTACTAGAGCATGCCATCAAATCTTTAGATGATGAAGAAGGCCTACAACTCAATGGTATTAATAAGCTGTTAGTTTATGCTGATGATGTAGTACTATTGGGCGATAGCAAGGAGATACTAAAGGCCAACACACACACACACTACTGAGTAACACTAAGAAATTGGGACTGGAAGTAAATATCAATAAAACTAAATATATGGTCACATGTAGAAATACATTATATAATGGAAATGGACAGCTAATGACAAATGAGGGAAATTTTGAGGAAGTGGCTGAATTCAAATACGTAGGAACAATAATCACAAACAGGAATGAGATGCACAAAGAAATTAAACATAGGCTCAATTCTGGAAATGCATGATATTATGCATTACAGAGACTATTGACGTCTCAACTCCTTTCACAAAATGTTAAACTGAAAATATATAAAACTATTATTCTACCAGTTATATCATATGGTTGCGAAACATGGACTCTTACTTTAAGGGAGGAGAGAAGATTACGAGTATTTGAGAATAAAGTACTTAGGAAAATTTTTGGACCAAAGAGAGATGAACAGACAAGTGAATGGAGAAGACTGCATAACAATGAACTACGTGGTCTTTATAGGGAGCCAGATATAATGAGAATAGTTAAGTCTCGTAGACTGCGATGGGCAGGACATGTGGCACATATGGGGAATGAAAGACGTGCATGGAAGCTTCTTGTAGGAAAACCAGAGGGAAAACACCCAGTTGGTAGACCAAGAATGAGGTGGGAGAATAACATTAACTATGATTTGAAAGAAGTAGATTATACAGGGGATGTATAGCTCAAGATAGGGATGTATGGAGAGCTTATGTCTGCGCGGCCATGAACCTATGGGTTCTATAGTGCCAGTGAGTTAGTTAGTGTGATTGGTGAATTTTGCAGCATCTACACATATGGTAATAAGCACTACATTATTTCCACACAGAATAGATCATGACACATGAAAATCCCCAGATGGAAATATCCTAAATCAATCCTTTGAATTTATCACTCAACCATTTTGATATTTTGTAATGGTTAAGTGATAAATTAAAAGGAATGAACAAATTTGAGAATTTGGCTGTAAAAATTCATGCCAGTTAATAGAAAAATTAGAAAATATAGAAACTGAACCTACAGAAAGATTGGTCTCATTTGATGTCACCTCATTATTCACAAACATTCCAACAGACAAAACAATGGAAATTTTCGAAAAATGGCTAAAGAAGAAGATAGATGATGAAAGCAGAGAAGAATACTTGAAATTAACCAAATTATGCTTTTCTCTTACAGAGGAAAATACAGACAGAGAATGAGATTTGCAATGGGAAATCCACTATCACCATTTTTGATTATGTTCATGGGAAACTTCGAATGTTAGATAATCAAAGCATATCCATTGATTTTTAAATTTTGGAGTAGGTATGTGGACAATATTATAGCAAGAGATGAACAAAAACACTTGGAAGATCTGTTAAACTTTTGAATATTTATAATAAAACAATTAAATTTACTATGCAAGTTAAAAATAACCAAGAAATACTATTTTTAGACCTTAAATTGTCGTCAATTTATCTTGAAATGAAGAAAAAAGGAATATAGAATTTGGAATTGACAGGAAAGAAACCCACATTGTTAATTATATTACAGCAACAGATTTCAACTATATTGCACGTACACAGGGGTCTTTAATAGTTTAACATATAGACTTGTGAACATTCCCACAAGCAGAGAAAATTTTAATATAGGGAAAAAACACATACCGTAATAAAAATGCAAAAGAGAAAGGTTTTGAGGAAAAGATGATTCATAAGAATAAATTTAAAAAACAAAAAGTGATAAATGAAAGCACTTTTTCAGACAGATAGAGAAATTGGTAAAAAATTCAGGTAATTTACATACCATCCTTTAGTATTTAATAAGTTCCAAAAAATTTTCAGCAAATCGAACATTAAATTAGCACCGAAAAATGATTACACTTTGAATAAATTAATTAAAACCAACAAAAATGAAAATATTGATGAAGGCAATAAATGAGGGATTTATCAAATTGATTGTAAAGATTGTGAAAAAATACACATTGGAAAAATAAAAAGGAACTTGAATACAAGATTGAAAGAACACCTTAGAAATGTTAAAAATAGAGAAATAGGAAAGTCTGCAATAGCTACACATGCTTGGTCAGAAAAATACAGAACTGAAACTAAGGTGAAATTACTGAAACAGTTAGATAAATCTAAGGAACTCACAATTTGGGAGAAAATTTGCATCCACAACAATAAGGAGAAAACTATGAATTTTGAAATTTCCAGTGAAAAAGAAAAAAAATTGATTTGGAAGTTCATCGGTCAACCAACAGAAGGAGCAAAAATCAACCTACAGGACTGACAAACCACAAATACGAGGGCGGATCGGAAAGTAACGGACAATAATTCTTTTCTGCCTTGGTATTGCAGCTAGAATGTTGAAATTTCACAGAGATATAGTTTGAAGTTTTCACTACAGATGGTATTTTTTTCTCAGGTGCACCTCTTGCGAGAGAAGCTTGAACTATGCAACAAAGATGGCGCGCATGCTACAGTCGTCCACAGGGCGGATCGGAAAGTAACGCACAATAATTTTTTTTTAAAAAGTTTAATAGTAAAAAAAAGGAAAAAAATCACAAATGAACTTACATCTTTTACCTACTTTTCGACATAGTCACCAACTTTCTCAACACATTTTTCCCATCGTGTTACCAGTTTCAATATGCCCTGTATCTGTCTCAAAGCGTTTGCCGGCCAGGAATCACTAAGGCGAATCACGTGGCGAATCACTAAGGTACACGCGTCCCTCTTGGAAGAATGTGCACCACCTGGAGACATTGCTACGGTCCATACAATCATCCCCATACACGCCACGCATGTCCCTGTGAATTTCACTGGGTTTATGCCCTTTGGCCCACAAAAATCGAACAACACTTCTCTGTTCCTCACAGGTGGACGACTGTAGCATGCGCGCCATCTTTGTTGCATAGTTCAAGCTTCTCTCGCAAGAGGTGCACCTGAGAAAAAAATACCATCTGTAGTGAAAACTTCAAACTATATCTCTGTGAAATTTCAACATTCTAGCTGCAATACCAAGGCAGAAAAAAATTATTGTGCGTTACTTTCCGATCCGCCCTCGTACAACAGTTATAATGTATCGACAATGTTGCATAAATACGATGAAATTTAGTCTGCAGAATATAAAAAAAATATGAGGTGAGTCAAAATAACTAACTCATAAAATTCAAAATACATGTTCAGAGTTTTGTGTTATAATAAACTTTAGTCACAAAATATACAAAATAAAGGTAATTGACATGAAACTAATGCTTTTGCGTGGTGTAAGAGTTTTAATTAAAATAAATAATTCTTTGTAACATATGAGTCTGTTCATATTTTATAATATTTTGAGATGTAGGCACATGAAAATATATTTGAAGAGAAAAATTTTCGCCTAGACCGGGACTCGAACCCGGGACCCTTGGCTTTCCGGGCCAAGTGCTCTACCAACTGAGCTACCGAGGCGAGTTACGATCTAGACGCAAATTTTTCTCTTATGTACGTAATTGTAATTCCCTCGCGCCAAATGCTTGAAACCATAGCTTCTATCTTTGCAAATGGCGGCTTCTTAGTTAAGAAGACATTTATTGGGAATTTAACACTACTTTATAGCCAGTAGGGCTTCTATTGACGATTTTATTATTAATTTAACACTTCTCATAGAAGGATAAATTATATTTGAAGAGAAAAATTTTCGCCTAGACCGGGACTCGAACCCGGGACCCTTGGCTTTCCGGGCCAAGTGCTCTACCAACTGAGCTACCGAGGCGAGTTACGATCTAGACGCAAATTTTTCTCTTATGTACGTAATTGTAATTCCCTCGCGCCAAATGCTTGAAACCATAGCTTCTATCTTTGCAAATGGCGGCTTCTTAGTTAAGAAGACATTTATTGGGAATTTAACACTACTTTATAGCCAGTAGGGCTTCTATTGACGATTTTATTATTAATTTAACACTTCTCATAGAAGGATAAATTATATTTGAAGAGAAAATTTTCGCCTAGACCGGGACTCGAACCCGGGACCCTTGGCTTTCCGGGCCAAGTGCTCTACCAACTGAGCTACCGAGGCGAGTTACGATCTAGACGCAAATTTTTCTCTTATGTACGTAATTGTAATTCCCTCGCGCCAAATGCTTGAAACCATAGCTTCTATCTTTGCAAATGGCGGCTTCTTAGTTAAGAAGACATTTATTGGGAATTTAACACTACTTTATAGCCAGTAGGGCTTCTATTGACGATTTTATTATTAATTTAACACTTCTCATAGAAGGATAAATTATATTTGAAGAGAAAAATTTTCGCCTAGACCGGGACTCGAACCCGGGACCCTTGGCTTTCCGGGCCAAGTGCTCTACCAACTGAGCTACCGAGGCGAGTTACGATCTAGACGCAAATTTTTCTCTTATGTACGTAATTGTAATTCCCTCGCGCCAAATGCTTGAAACCATAGCTTCTATCTTTGCAAATGGCGGCTTCTTAGTTAAGAAGACATTTATTGGGAATTTAACACTACTTTATAGCCAGTAGGGCTTCTATTGACGATTTTATTATTAATTTAACACTTCTCATTTTTAAAGTCCACGTACCACTTAGGGAAGCAGGGAAGAAACTTTAATTTTCATGTGTTATGTCAAATGTTATATGGAATTCACCTGTAGATGGATAGCAGAGAAGATAAAAGGGACAGAATAAGGAATTAAAGGAGCAAGGAGGGATTAAAGCAGTTACTGAATGAAGAAAAATTTTAAAATAAAGGCAACTGAGATGGTATGGATATGTTGTAAGAATGAAATAGGAAAAGAAACTCAAACAGATAATAATGGAAGCCAGGATAGAAGGAAAAAGAGGAACAGGAAGATTGAGGAATGAATAAAGAGTGGTAACGACAATATTGCAAGACATAACAGGAAAGAGGTTGGGGAACTGAAGATAAATGGCAAAAGCCAGAGAAGAATAGAGAAAGTTGACAGCACCAGACCCAATGCTATAATGATAGAAGGAAAAAAGGAAGAAGAAATTGGAGAATTGAAGAGAATGGGAAAAGATAGAGTAAAAAGGGAGAAGTGGATTAACACAGTTCCGATGTAATTACAGAAGGGAAAAGAGGAAGAAGAAGAGGAAAAGAAGAAGGGGAGAAAACGAAAAGAAGATCTGTTAATAATTCAATCACATATTACAAATCTATTGAATTATAAAAAAGAAAAAAGAATACATAATTAATGTTGCAATAGATAATGGTTATGAAGAAAATATTGTATACAAGAAAATAAATACATTTAAAAGACAAAAATTAATTAATGAAAGCACACTATAAAACAAACAAAAAAATAAAATTCAAGAAATTCACTTACCATCCATTGAAACGCCAAAAGTTTCAAAAAATTTTCAAAAAGTTTAATATAAAATTGGCACCAAAGAACGAATACAGCCTTAATAGGATAATTAAAACCAATAAAAATTAAAGATATTATAATTACAAAGTAATAAACGTTATCTCAGTCAAAATATAAATTTATTGTGTTGACGTTTCAATCTCCATATGTGAAAATGATCTCACATATGGAGATTGAAACGTCGACAAAATAAATTTATGTTTTGACTGAGATAACGTTTATTTCTTTGTAATTATAATATTAATTACTCTCCGTGAAAAGTAATTAAAAAAAAAGAATTGAAGAAGAAAACAAATTAGGAATTTATCAGATCAAATGCAGGGATTGTGACAAAATTTATATTGGAAAACAAAAAGAAATTTGAAAATAAGGGTGAAAGAACATCTTAGAAATGTCAAAAAGGAAGAAGTGGAAAAGTCAGCAGTAGCTGCTCATGCTTGGCCTGAAAAACATGTAATTGAATCAAAAGCCAGGCTAATTAAACAAATAGATAAACAAAAGGAACTCACGGTTTGGGAAAAAATCCACATTTAGAAAAACAAAGGAAAACTTATGAACTTCGAAATTCCCGCAAATCCTGACCTGATCCAGAGGTTCATCGGTCCACCAACAGAGGGAAGATTTTAACTTTGAAGGAAGAAGAAGTATTTCTTCCGATTGACATAACATCAGTCACCAAGATTGTACTGAAGATGAGACCATTATGGTCTCGAAATCGCGATCTACTTAGAAGATTTATATGAGGAGATGTTGGAAACATTTGATTTTATAATAAATTACAAATCTAATTGAAAAAAATTCAAAGGAAAGAAGTTATATTTCAAGTTTCCTTTGTATTGTCTGAATATCTGGCTATGTTATACTGCATCTAAAGTAAAGTATAGTGATCCCACAGGTCTTAGGAGACCCTTGCATGAAATGTCACTCTACAAATAAGCTGCTTTACTTCTGGAACATTCATCTGGTACTCATTTCTATTAGAAGCAAGTAGAGGTCAAGGCCATAGTGCTGGCAGAAGGTTAGGCCAGTTTAAAAATTCCGAGCCTATCAGGAATCAAATCCAAGATCTTCCTGCTTGTAGTGTATTGCCTTACTAACTATGCTTGAAAAAGAATAGGAGGTTAAGACTCCCATCTTTGCAGAAAATCAATGCCGTCAGGACCTTCCAAGGCCTGCAGTTGAATCACTATATCTATTTTTTTTTTACATACGAAAAATAATTTGTTTACCATTAGCATTAAACCAAGATTATACTTAACCCATTGGAGACTTTTAACGAGTATTCCTCGTGAGCAGGTAGAAAGTCCAAACAGCTCAACCACGACCTACACTCGTTATTGTGTTAAAACCCTCCACTATAAGAAGTTGGCTCTATCTTTAGTGATTAAAAATTTATTTTCGCCATCTGTAAAATTTGTTGCTGGTTTATATAAAGCATATATGTAGTCCTAGTATATTGTATAGTTTATTATAGATATAATTTATAGAATAATATATTTTAGGTATTTATTACGGTAAAATATATATGAAGTTTCAATGTTTTTTTTTCGAATATTATGGTTGTAAATTTAACTTTTTTAGAAACACCTCCGATGAAGTGAAGGTCTATTTTGCACTATAGATCCCAATAAATCAAGTTAGAAAACCTAATACATAATGGTTCTAGAACAATAGAGCAATTTTAGAAATGCCCATTTACAGCAAAACTATACCCTTCAAAAGTATATATTCCTAATTTCGAGATTTCTTCGCTTCAAAGGTAACGAGTCCGTAATTAGAGATGACAGAATTTACAAAATTAGACCTGTGGTAGAGTATTTCAATACAACATTTCTGCCCTTGTATGTTCCAAGTGAAGACTGGAAATAGACTGACTTACATTCAGTTCAAACTCTCTAAACGGAATAAAACGGCACAATTTGGAATAACATATTAGAAATTGTACTCTTCAGGATATGATTCAAATAAACACTGGAGAAGATTTATATATTAAATTTGGGAATTTTTAACATTATGAGGTTCAATTCATAAGAATTAAATTAATCGTGATTATTTCTTACCTCATACTTCTATATTTCTTTAAATACAGCACTGCAGTATCAGCAACTTCTTGTCACCATCGTCAGGTGTTTTCATGATGATCAATAATTTGAATCGTGAAAACAGTTCACGATGGTGACAAGAAGTTGCCGATACTGCAGTGCTGTATTTAAAGAAATATAGAAGTATGAGGTAAGAAATAATCACGATTAATTTAATTCTACTGGAGAAGATGCACATGAAAATTCAGATTTTACAGCAAATGAGAGTGTAGTCCTAGAATTAGCAAATCCGTTCGTAGAGAAAGGTTACACATTATAATTGTGTTCTCCTAATTTATTTTTAGGGCTGAGTAGACGAGAGACATATTAGGGACAGTAAAATCTAACAGAAGAAATATGCCTATGGATTTAGTGAACATCAAATTGGAAAGAAAAAAAAAGGAGAGCTAACAACATGATCTAGTCAGAGACTTCAAGCATAGAAGTGGAAAGGTAGGAAAGACATTTATTTATTATCATCCAAACACGAAAATGCCGACATGACTGACACCAGTAAGAAGCTATGGAAGAATAAAGATGGAGAACAAGAAGAAAAAATCATAAAGGCTAAATGTATTCTAGAATACAATAAAGGTATTGGAGGAGAAGATCGACATGACAAGGTTGTGGCTTTGTTTTCCAGTAATGACGAGATTTATAAAGTGCTATAGAAAAATTGCTTTTTACATTATCAATAATTTGAGAAGATACATAACAAGAACTTTCTATGATTTGATAATGTATAGGCCTATGCTTTTATATGTTTAGTTTAATTTATTTTTATAATATGCAGTATTATACATTTTTGTTATTTTTTCCATTCCTGTTAGAACATATGATTCGTGTTTATTTTAAATATAATGACCGAGAAATGTTAGTAAAAGATGGTTTTTGAAATGTTAGTCAACTTTCACAGCCTTCAAACTAACAATAGATAACGGTTAAATTGCACAAAAGAGGGTTGTAGGCAGGCCGCATTCCTTTCCTATTCATAAAAGTACAAAATACTACAAGAAAAAACAGGGGTAAACAAACTATATCCATTTGTGATAGAACGCAGTACGCATGGTCTGAGTATTCTGATTTAAAATCCAATGCAGCCGGAGTAGTGCTGGGGAGATTTAAATGGGTTTCCAGTGAACATACCTGGCGCTTTAAACGTGTCTTCAATGGGTTAAATAATTTCAAAGACTATTTAACTCATGCCCCAAATGGGAGTCAATGACCAATCACGTTTCAATGATTTCTGTATTACAACCAATCAGAGACGTGTTTCACGAAATAATTATCAACGTTAGGATTATCATATATTAAGCAAAGCTCCTCCTTTTTAATATTCTGAACAGGTCTGACCGTTATTTTGCAGTGACTGAGCCTATAACAAATACGGCTACCAGATTGTATATAATAGTGCTTACATGTCAACATTTGTAGCAATTGATTATACCAGTTGAATGCAGGCTTTCACGGCCGGTAATCATAATGTTGAGTGATTCCGGGTTCTGTGGCCGTGGTCCATATTTGGTGTTGATACATACCACTTTTCGCCCTCAACTGCGGAGGGCATCTTCAGTGGCGAGTTCTTCTCTGGCTTTTTTCCTGGTTGTAACTCCCCTACTTAGTAGAGCTTCCAACCAGGAAAACACGCCTAGAAGCACTCGCCACTGAAGATGCCCTCCGCAGTTGAGGGCGAAACGTCTGGTATCAACACCAACTATGGACCACGGCCACAGAACCCGGAATCACTCAACATTATAATTGATTATACCACCAAAAAAAGAAACCACTGTTTGCACTTTCTTAAATGTATACGACATCAAAAATGAATTAATATACAGATTGATGTTTTTCATTTTTTCTCCACTAGAGAGCATGTCTTTACAATATTGCGTTCCTTTGTGCAATAAATAGTATGATCTGGTTGCCAGTTTGCAGTGAAAACAAAAGAAGCAAGAGAAGCGTAGGCTAACCTATCGTTTCTCATTAGTTTTCAAACATCACCGTTTATTACTTTCAATAAATAAAAATATTTTTAATAACTGGTAGTTAAATAATGATTTGTGAGTAAAACAGCTTTATTTTATTCGTTCAAAAATAGTCCTACACATTAATGCCACTCTTGATTTCCAAATTCTTTCCTTAGAAGAAATAATTCACTCCTCACTTCGTGAGTCGTTAAATTTAATCTATAATTTGTGGGAGAATCGACTCCGTGGCATTACTTATGAAATAAATAATTTTAAGCAAGCGAAAATCCTTGCTGACCAATAACAGGTGTGGCCCTCCTTTCAGACGGGGGGTTGAGGGTGGGCAATAAAACCATAATCATCATCTTCAGCATCACTGGAACTACAGCCCTTGTAGACCTGGGTCTCCCTAAGCAATCATCACCATCCATCTATATCTGTCCAACTTTTTTCACTTTATGTTCAATAACAGTAAGGTATTTATAGTGTAGGGTTGTCATCCCCATGTTCAACCCTCAAACTGGAGGACAATTATATCCCCACTGATGGGGTGATCAAGCTATAACCCCCCAGGCAATGGGTGTTCATTTGTTCACCTTTTACGAACCATATGTACTCATGATGGAATTATTCTTACACAGTTACCACACAGGTAGAACAATACCAGTTTTTTTTTTTTAGTTTCCTTAAAATTATTGGTAGTAATTTCCCTAAGAATATCAAAATTCAATAAAAGATGAATGAATAGTACATCATACATACTTCCTAAGATGTTCACTTTGCTTTTTTAGTGTTTTGCTGCCAACTTTTATTGTAGCAAATCCTGGATTCGTACGCGTAACATCAATCTGAAAAATTCAAATTTCCTTAATACAGAATGCAAAGAAAATTTTGAAAAAGAGAAAAACACATAATAAAAGTAACAAAGGAAATGAATCACAAAAAAATATATACAAGTATAAAAAACAAAAATTGATGAATGGAATAACTCTTCAGACAGAAAAACAAATTAGAAATAAATACAAAGAATGTACATATCATCCGTGCGCATACAACAAATTAGAAAAATTTTGACAAATTCAATATAAAATTACTACCAAAAAAGAGATTACAGCCTAAATAAATTTTTTTTTAAATTTATGATGGCAAAAAATCGGGTATATACCAGATAAAATGTCCTTTGGATTACCTAATAAACTATTTAAAGTAGTTTATTTAACTTTCACAGGGAAAGAACACTATGAGGTTTAATTTAAGAATTAAATTAATGTTTTTATTACCTCACTTCATATCCTTTTTCTTCTATACTGCAGTTTCGGAGCTTATCTCCATCGTCAGTAGCCTCTGGTCGACCGGTGTTATGTCGTTTCTTGGCGGTTTCCTTCTTACTTCTATCGGTGGACTGATGAAAAAACAACAAAATCCAAAAAAACAAGAAAGACAAACTCATGAATTTTGAAACTCCCGCAAATTTTGACCTGATCCAGAGGTTCATCAGTCCACTGATAGAAGTAAGAAGGAAACCGCCAAGAAACGACATAACACCGGTCGACCAGAGGCTACTGACGATGGAGATAAGCTCCGAAACTGCAGTATAGAAGAAAAAGGATATGAGGTGAGGTAATAAAAACATTAATTTAATTCTTATTTAAAGTAGTACCGGTTGTATAAACTGTTTTAAGGTTTAATCTTTTAAATATTTTACTCATACTTCTAGTTAAGAGAGGGTATAAGGATTAATTACAAAATAATTTTTGTTTTCATAGGAATGGAAGGTTGTAGACTCTTCAATTATTTTTTTAAAATTAAATTTACATATATTCTCATTGAACCCATTATAAGAAGCTATATCATCATCATCTTCATGGTAGGCAGTCGGCCTGTTCCACTCTCAGAATTCATCTTCCCATCATCTTGTAGGACGTCCCACATCTCTATAGCCTTGTGGTTGGTACAACAGTGCTTGTTTTGTTAGCCTAGAAGAGTCCATTCTTAACCTTTTCACTGCTGAGATATTTCCAGCCTTTAAAAACCCTCCTTGCTCAATGCAGGGAGAAATATGGAAAAAGTTTATTTAGGTTCCTAGGAGATGGCAGTATATGCCTGCTTAGTTTGAAAGAAATGCAATACGTATTATATAACATAGCACAGCAAGCATTTTCATTGCCAACGGATATACCCGTTCGTAGCAGTGTAAAGGTTAAAACATATTCATGTCATTTTTGTTTATAGTAGCTATATCCTTTAATAGTTTTAATGACAAAGAACATTCAGAGTAGAACTATCAAATTCACCACGGAAAATGAAATTGAAAGACAAATCCCATTTTTATATCTAGATTTAACAAGAAGTGAAGAAAACAATATAGAATTTTTTTCCCCCAATTGCATATTCCAAGACTATAGCCTTGTTTTAACAAAAAGTCAACATTTTTTAAATTTTGAAAGCTGAAAAAAATTTTGTCTACAGGGTGTGCCCAGGATTTCTAATACAAAAAATTGGTCTACACACAAAATTTTCCGATTTTAAATACTAAGGACTTTGTTTTTATACTAAAAAATTTCAAAATTTTGGAAATTATGAAAACTGCAAACATTCAAACTATAGACTGGGATATCTAATTAAAAATATCCGACCTACATTCCAAATTTTCCAATTGTCTATTCCAATGTCACAGCTTTTTTTTTTTTGGAATTTGGAATATACAGAAAGAATACACATAGATAACTATATTAAAGCTTCGGGAATCAATCATTTTGCTCACAAAGAGGCAGCATTCAATAGTTTCATACACAGATTAGTAAATATACCTATGAGCAAAGAAAATTATGAAAAAGAAAAAAATATATATATATATATATTTGAATAATAATAATAAAATCATCATATATATATATAATTGAAGTAGCAACAGAAAATGGCTATGAAGAAAATATGGTACACAAGATAATAAATAAATTTAAAAGACAAAAATTAATTAATGGAAGCACACTTATAAAACAAACAGAAGAAAACATAAAATTCAAAAAATTCACTTACCATCCATTGAAACACCATAAGTTTCAAAAATTGTTTGTAAAGTTTAATATAAGATTGGCACCGAAGAATGAATACAGCCTAAATAGGATAATTAAAATCAATAAAAATTAAAACATTTAAGAAGGAAACAAATCAGGAATTTATCAGATAAAATGCAGGGATTGTGACAAAATTTACATAGGGAAAACAAAAAGAAATTTGAAAACATAGTACATTCATTTGGTAGTTTTGCCTGGAAAGTTTTCCAGGAGTTTTGAAAATTTGTAATTTTATAGATTTCGATGTGCTCTTTCTAAATTTCAACTTTGACACCTCATATCTTTGCCGCTTGTGCCGCCATATTGAAAAAATGGTGCCTAAAAGCAGTTTTTTGATAATATCTCCTTTCCAACTCATTTCACGATAAAAACATTTACGATATGTACAAAATTAAACTAGAGAACATTATATTTTGAAGAGAAAAATTTTCGCCTAGACCGAGACTCGAACCCGGGACCCTTGGCTTTCCGGGCCAAGTGCTCTACCAACTGAGCTACCGAGGCGAGTTGCGATCTAGACTCAAATTTTTCTCTTATATACGTTGTAATTCCCTCGTGCCAAATGCTTGAAACCATAGCTTCTATCTTTGCAAGCATTTGGCGCGAGGGAATTACAACGTATATAAGAGAAAAATTTGCGTCTAGATCGCAACTCGCCTCGGTAGCTCAGTTGGTAGAGCACTTGGCCCGGAAAGCCAAGGGTCCCGGGTTCGAGTCTCGGTCTAGGCGAAAATTTTTCTCTTCAAAATATAATTTATCCTTCAATGAGAAGTGTTAAATTAATAATAAAATCGTCTAGAGAACATTATCTTTTCCAAAAACATAAATTAGATGCTAAAACTGAACCAACACCTCAAATACCAAACCCATTAGATTACCAACTGTACAATGCACCCCTCTCAATAGACGAAATAATAAAGAAAAATGATACAAACCCATCAACAGCCAAACAAATAACCTTAGAAACTATAGTACAAAGTTCCCAGAACCAGAGTGGCTAAGAGTCTTCTTCACTGATGGCTCCAAAACCAAGAGTGAAAATGCTGGCGCAGGAATCTACTCTCATCTGTTTAGTCAATATGTTGCAGTAGGCACAAACAATACAGCCTTTGATGGTGAAGTAAAAGCCATAGAAGTAGCACTCCAGACCTCCTATTCCGAACAAAAATGTTTACAAAAGCTGTTATTCTGGCGGACTCTAAGGCCGCTACACAAGCAATAACCTCCAACCAAACACCAGAAAATGAAACCATCTTGGAATGCCGTAAACTTCTAAAATACCTCAACAACCAAAATAAATTAATATCCTTCCAGTGGATACCCTCACACATCGTAATAGTTGGCAATAAAATAGCTGATGAACTTGCCAAAAAGGGTATCAAAATACAGATAACAACTCACCCCAATTCGAACCTCCACAGAAAGATTAAAGAAATTAAGAAAGCATTCCAAATGGAAAACATGAAAGAAAACATTGCAATAGCCAGAGGGAAATCATGGGAAAAAATTGATGAGCTATATACAGAAATAAAATATAAAGCCGCAAGGAAGCAGTAGCAAAATTCAGACTGATGTCAGGACACAACTGCCTGGCTCACCATCTCCACAGAATAAACGTTTTCCAATCCGACATGTGTCATATGCAAAGACCCGGACCTGATCATGGACAAACACCACCTTCTAGTCTGTCCAGTTTTAAATCCAACTGCACAACACTCTAAGGACCTTGTTCGCTTGTACTGGGAAGCCAGAGAGAAAATGACTTAAGCGTCAAATCTCGCCATTATAAAACAACAACATTTCCTACAATTCATGTAATAACCTTTGTTTTCCTAAAATCAATAGTTTCAGCGTACAAGCGCCACAAAGTGTAGTTCAACACACGTTTAGGCCAAAAATCTTATTTCCACACCAACTTGAAGTAGTGTAAGAGCCGCGTATTTTTATTGTGGTATCCTCACTAGGCCTAATCCACATGCAATTCACTATTCCAAAGTTTAGCGCATTCTCCTTCGCTTCACTGTTCTTGATGGACCAGGTATTGCAAGTTCATTGTCTTTAGTACCGATCAAAACGTCACAGACCGAACTTTCTTCCACATCATCCGCGATCAGTTTCATAGCAATCCTCTTCGTTCTCGATTTCATCATACATTTGCTCAAAAATAGTCTCTGTTTCTTCCTCTTCGTCGCTATCTTGTGATGGAACTTGCGGGTATCCACAGGTACCATTACAATTCGTGCATATAACGGAGCACTTTAAATCCAGCCTTTCTGCATCCACAGGCTTTTTGACATCTCTTTCTACATTCAAAAGAAATAGGTTTTAACAAGCTTTCTGGATCTGGGGGCTCGAGTGTGGTGACAGAAATTAACCCTTTCTTGTTTATTTTCCATCCCCATTGCTCTGCATTTTGTTCATTCCCATACCACTGCTGACTCTGGTGATAGGTTGTCGTGCTGCTGCTTCGGTTCGTGGTAGCGATGCAATATTTAATTTACTTTTATATGCTGATGTTGTGAAGCATGCATATCTATAGTTGTTTAAAGACATACTTTTCTTACATTTCTCATTACTGTAACTGTATAATTCAAGAAGGAAGCATTCTCCAGCTTTAGCAACAATCTCTGGATCAGCATTTGGATTTTTGAATACCTGGATAATCTCGTTTAGATCTGGATTTTTTTTCGGAGTACATTAATAAATTTAATATTTCCTTGATTAAATAATGTTGATGTTGTATCACAGTCACTGAAGGCATGCAATAATAAAATATTATCTGAGACTGTTTTATGTATGATACTTTTTTTTAATATATTGGTTGTGAAATTTTTCTTCCTGGTTTCAGAATATATATATATTAAGGTAGAATATGTTTATCACTCACCTCATATTGTTCTTCTTATTTGATTATAAACTAGTTTCGGAACATAGTCTCTGTTCCATCCTCAGTATCGTCACGACCGTTGTTCTGTCGTCTTGAAGAGTTGTCCTTCTCTCCTTCCATTGGCTGACTGAAAAACCTCGAAACCAGGTCATCTCTCCGACCGGGAATTTCAAAGTTCATCATTAATTTCTTCTTTTCGCTCTTTTGAATGTAGATCTTTTCCCAAAACAGTAAGTTCTTTTGGTTTTTCTATTTGTTTTAATAATTTGGTCTTCTTTCTCGATAAGATGTTTTTCAGACCATGCATGGGCAGCCACTGCAGAGTTTTCTACTTCCCCTTTCTTGACATTCCTGAGATGTTCTTTAACTCTAGTTTTCAAAATTTCTTTTAGTTTTTCCTATGTAGAATTTCTCACATTCTTCACATTTAATTTGATAAATCCCTGATTTGTTTTCTTCTTTAATTTTCTCATTCTTATTAGGTCTTATCAGTCTGCTGATGCTGTAGTCATTTTTGGGTGCTAACCTTATGTTGTAAATCTTTAAAAATTTTTTGAAACTTGTGGTGTTTAATGGATGATATGTGAATTTTCTAAATTTTACATTATCTTCTTTTACTTTTAGAAGAGTGCTTTGATTAATAAATTTTTGTCTTTTGAACTTGTTTATTTTTTTGAGTATCATTTTTATAGCAAAACCATTTTTCGTGGCTACGTTGATTATGGTGTTCTCTTTCTTTTTCATAATTTTCTTTGTTCATTGGTATGTTCACTAATCTATGTGTCAAAACTATTGAAAACTGCTTCTTTGTGAGCTATGTGATTGAAACCTAAAGCTTTTATGTAGTTATCTATATGTGTCTTCTTTCTGTAAATTCCAAATTCTATCTTATTTTCTTCATTCCTTTTTAAGTTGAGATCTAAAAATGGTATTTCTCCATTGATTTCCTTTTCCATAGTGAACTTTATAGTTTGACTTTGAATGTTCAATAATTTTAATGCATCATCTATCTGTTTATGATTAACTATTGCAATTATGTCATCCACATATCTGCACCAGAACTTGAAAATTAGACGATGTCCGTTAATTATCTTGTGTTCAAATTTCCCATGAATAGATTAGCTAAGAATGGAGATAAAGGGTTTCCCATCGAAAGTCCTGAATTTTGTTTATAAAATCTTCCATTGTAGGTGAAAAACATAATTTTCAGGTTCGAGTCCCGGTCTAGGCGAAAATTTTTCTCTTCAAATATAATTTATCCTTCAATGAGAAGTGTTAAATTAATAATAAAATCGTCAATAGAAGCCCTACTGGCTATAAAGTAGTGAAAATTCCCAATAAATGTCTTCTTAACTAAGAAGCCGCCATTTGCAAAGATAGAAGCTATGGTTTCAAGCATTTGGCGCGAGGGAATTACAACGTACATAAGAGAAAAATTTGCGTCTAGATCGTAACTCGCCTCGGTAGCTCAGTTGGTAGAGCACTTGGCCCGGAAAGCCAAGGGTCCCAGGTTCGAGTCCCGGTCTAGGCGAAAATTTTTCTCTTCAAATATAATTTTCAAGTTCTGGTGCAGATATGTGGATGACATAATTGCAATAGTTAATCATAAACAGATAGATGATGCATTAAAATTATTGAACATTCAAAGTCAAACTATAAAGTTCACTATGGAAAAGGAAATCAATGGAGAAATCCCATTTTTAGATCTCAACTTAAAAGGAAGGAAGAAAATAAGATAGAATTTGGAATTGACAGAAAGAATAAACAT
>JASPKZ010009159.1:0-66647 GCA_030220185.1 Diploptera punctata
GACACTCGTAATATCATTTATGAAAAATATTTGTTACATTTAGACTTCTTCAAACTACTTCGAGTTATGTTCCTTCAATTGTAGCTATGTAGTCCTGTTTAACTTTCAATTTCTGTTGTGGTCATGTACTTTCGTTTTCGCACTTTTTGCAACATGGTTTAGTGAACCTTCATTCTGACACTGATATCCCTTTAAAAAGAACCTGTTCAATCATTGTACTAACTCTGCATGAACGAGGCCAAACAAGAATTCCTAATTAAAATTCATTGGTCATTTTCGCGTATGATGTAAGGACCTCCACGTGCCACTAAATAGGTTGATAACTGGGCACATCACTCTTAAAACAACATTCTCGTACAGTACCTCTTCAAGCTAAAAATGTTAAGTTATAAATGCCAACTTAGTGATTGATTCTTTCATACACGTGTTAAATAGGCCTACTATATTTAAACTTCAAAATGATTTCTCACAATTTTCAATTAATTAGATTCTAAAACTAATACTATGGCCTTCAAAGGAAAACAACATAAAAACTCAAATATCAGAATAACTCGAAAATAATAGAGCAAATAAGTGATTTCAAATACTTAGGCTGTAAAATGTAATATCAGAATAAAATTACTATGGAAGAAAGGTTATGTAAGATCAATAAAAAACTAAAGTTCCATGATGCGATAGACTTAGAAGGACCTCGCCCTACCAAATGGCCTCACGTCCACATGTGTTAATCACAGAAGTGGGCGATCATACAGCCAGTATAGAGATGACATGTTATCAGCATGTCTGGTCCCCCACCCCAGATGTTGTAGCTGGTTTTCTAAACCTTGAACCGCGTACAATATTTCAACTACCCAAATTCCTCACAATGCTATCATAAGTATTAATGGATATGTGAAAGTTAAATCATATCTTTAGGAGTCAAACATTAAATAAAGGTACACATTTGAAGTTTTATAAATCGGTAGCATTGCAAATACACCTATAAGGCGCAAGAACATTGATATTAACGAAAGAAGAAAAAAGACTGCTTGAAATCTCTGTGTTCAGTAGCAGGAATTCCCCGATTTGAACATAGAAGATTTGAAGAGATAAGAAACGAACTTCAAACAGAAGATATAAGCCAACATATGAAAAATTATCAAAACGAATGGATGGAACACTTTGATAGGATTATGGAAAATCACTTCTCGAAGATAGCTTTTCAGTATTATTAAAAAAGAAAGAATAGGTCTTGGTCGTCCGAGAATTCCAGGAATGAGGACAGAACTACTCCATACTCTGTGTTGATGATGATGATGATGATGATGATGATAATAATAATAATAATAATAATATAATAATAATAATAATAAATAATAATAATAATAATAATAATAATAATAATAATAATGATAATAATAATAATATAATAATATCTAAATAAGAACAACTTCATGGTCCTGTGGTCAGAGATACTCGAGTTCGATTCCCACAGACACTTAGTTATTTATCAGCCAACGTACCATCGGGATAACCTCATAGCAGGATTTTAATATCATAATAAATATGAAAGTTAAAGTTAATAATTTTCAATTTTTAAAGTCTTTTAATATTTAAATATAACCTGAATATAAATAAAAACATCTAAATAATTCATTGTGGTTATTGTTGAATAAAAATGTCTCAGTAACAATTAAAGAAATTGCATTACATAAGTTTTTGTAAAGAATACTTTTAAAAATTGTTTTAAGTCATTGTTGTCAAAATTATAAAGCCTTCTATTATAACTGTAATAAGAACACCTGCCTAACTTCATATTCGTAAATGAAAGTAAACTAAACTCTCATTGGATGTTAAAACAATTAACTTTCTTATTTAACAAATCAATTTAAACCTTATATTTAAAGGACTATTAACCAACAGAATTAAAAATAAATCATGTGATGTAATAATGGTCTTAAAATTATAAAAGAATTAGCCTACATTAGTTTTTCTGCGTACAACTTTTAACAAAGATAGAAGCAATAGAGCTCTCCTGATAAAATGTAACATTTAATACAAGAAGAATAATTGATTCAAGAAAAGAAAATAATTTAATTTTAATTGACGGTGACGAATAATACCACCTACATTTACTTAATCTGCTGGGAAATTAAGAAGTGAATAAATTTGCAATTATTTCTACAAGAAACAGTTTTTAGTGATTTTAAAGTGTTTTCCTATCCAGTGTACCAACTTCCGACCCTAAGAAGAGAATCTGGCTCTACCGAAAATTACACCCAACCTGAACCAGTACTTCTTTTTTTTTGACACAAATCCTTCTTTAAAATTGTACTACAACATCGGCCTTGAAGAGAATTACTTCTTCAAAATGTCGCCACAACGTGGGACAAAGCAATTTACTATTTCAACCTTCCTTGCATCCCAACCTCAGAAGTGGGTTAAAATTCTGCCAATGCCAGGATAGAATGCCAGAAACGTCGTGACAACGCTAGAGAGCTTGACAGACACATAATCATACCATCATAAGGATCAATATGGCTTAGGCCTGTTAGTCTGTCCCGACTGATGTTTTAAAGCATTCGTCCCATCTTCCTGCGATTCTATTTCCTTCTGATTCATACTGCAGTAATTACGTACGAAAAATTATTATTTCCCATCTTGTTAATATGATACACATCCATTCTCTTTTATAATGTTCAATTTCTTCTCTTATATTGATCCATCCTATGGTCCTTAAAGTTCAAGTCGCGTGCTGGCCTCCTCTTTGGGGAATCTTAACCAATCCGATTCAGTTACGCTTTTTCCCTTCAGATGTCATGAATGGTATATGGTCGACATCTAGTAAGCTAAGCTTGATGATTTTTTTAGGCTTGCTGACCTTTTACGAGCCTGAAAATCTTCAGACTCGGAACCTACGGTTTAAAGTCTCTCCTGGAGGACTTGTACTCGGATTTTTCCATCCCAAAAATCCATCGACCCGGGCCGGATTTGAACCCATAATTCTCTTGGGACTAGAGACACTAGACCATCGCAGTCTACTTCTGTTAGCTATATTTTAAAATATGTATTTCTTTCCTGATGATGGTATCTTTCACCTGGTCTGCAAGTACATTGTAAATTAGTAATTGTATATTTGTGCTGATTAAGTGGAAGTAAGTTCTAATGCCATTTAACGTTTGCCAGAATAAATAAGACATTATTATCATTATCATTATCATTATTATTATCATCATCATCATCATCATTAATGTATAATGGTAGTTTTTCTTTAAATTTCGTCTCTGTTGCTTCTAATTTTGTTCTTTCTGATCTGTTAATGACCCAATTCTCACTGCCAAGGTGCATAAACATGGTAATTAAAATCTACAAAAATAAATAAATGAAATTCTGTTTGAAACTGGTTTTTCAGGCTAGTCCAAGATCCGGCTGCAAGATTACTACGTTCATCGAGTGTATGAACAAAATATTTTTTTTTCATAAAAATTGTGAATTACTGAATATATTTTTGCCGAGTTGCCTATTAAATTTCTGCCGCCAGTATGTTTAACTAAAATATAATTTATTTATTTATTCGAAATAATTTGATTTACTTGTTATTAAAATAAATTATAGCCCAGTTTTCGCAGAAATTGATGTAGAGGAGCTTGAAAAATTGTGGTTGCCATTGCACACTTGGCCATAAACCTCCTCGCGGCTACAGCAGGCTGTGACACCAATCAGTAATAAAATGACGGTAAGTATGTATTTATTGTTTTATATTGTTTCAAATAAAGTTCAGTCATTTAAAATGCTGTGATTTGTTTCGTATAGTGTATATTAACACTACCTTTTGGATATATTTTTTGTATATATATTGTACGTAGTAGGTATACATAAAGGGGAGTGGTTTTACTTGCCGCTGCGAAGGAACAATATAAAACAATAGGTTTACGGCCAAGTGTACAATGGCATCCAAAACTAATCAAACTCTATACATCGATTTCTGAGAACTGGATTATAATTTATTTTAATAACAAGTAAATCAAATTATTTCGAATAAATAAATGAATTATATTTTAATTAAACATACTGACGGCCGAATTGTAATAGGCAACTCGGCAAAAATGAATTCAGTAATTCACAATTTTATGAAAAAAATGTATTTTGTTCATACACTCGATGAACGTAGGAATCTTGCAGCCGGATCTTGGACTAGGTGTTTAGCTGGAACTTCTAGAAAAGATAAAATAAGAAACGATGTAATTAAACAAAAGATAGATGTTCAAATTTCAATTGTGGATTTTATAAAAAATAAAATGCTAAAGTAATGTAAAAAGAATGACGGAAGACGGATTCCCAAGAAGAATACTAGAATGAGTGTCACTTGTTTGAAAAGAAGAGGACGGCCAAAATTAAGTGAGTAGCATGAGAAAAAAAGGAGATTGGAATGTCAGAGAGATGTGGAGGAGTATGACATTTATTAATTTGGCGACAATATATCGTGAAAGATAGTGAAACATTGTAAAACCATGCTAAATAGTTTTTGTCACTGTCATTTCCGGTATGTACTAATAAGGTTTCATGAAGATAATATGTAAATGTTTTTAATTTTTTTCACGAGAAAACCCTCAATAGCTTAATTCCTTCCGAATTCGCTATAACAAGGTAAACCTTGATCAAGTAGCCACCTGTAGTTTTGAACTTCGGATCTCGTGTACCATAACTTTTCATCATGAAGTTATCTCATTGGGTAATTCATGGCACTTAATTTGAATGTATGTGACAATAATGATAATAATAATAAATTATTATTATTATTAGTAGTAGTAGTATTATTATTATTATTATTATTATTATTATTATTATTATTATTATTATTATTATTATTATTATTATTATTATTATTATTATTATTTATTATTATTATTTATTATTGTATGTGAAACCTGGACGTTAACAAAGGCAGATAGTAAACAAATAGAGGCTGCTGAAATGAAGATGTTGAGAGCAATAGTAGGATACCAAAGGACCGATAAAAAGAAAAACGAAGATATAAGAACAGAACTTAATATATTTAATCTCTGTGAAAGAATAAAATGTTATAAAAAATGCTTATCTTCAGCACGTATTACGAATGAATGAAGAGCACATACCAAGAAGAATGTATAATTATAAACCAAAAGAGAAAAGAATGTTGGGAAGACCATTGAAGAGATGGAAGGACCAATTCAACCTATAATGAGATCGGAACAGGCCATTGGGCTTAATCCTTTTTGTTGATGATGATGATTTTATTATTATTATAATTATATTATTATAATTATTATTATTATTATTATTATAATTATTATTATTATTATAATTATTATTATTATTATTATTATTATTATTATTATTATTATTATTATTATTATTATTATTATTATTATTATTATTATTATTATTATTATATATGTCCACCGCTGTGGTCTCCAGGTAGCGTGCTGCCTTGTCAAGCAGCGGGCCCGGGTTCGATCCCCGGTCAGGACAGTTTTTCTGGGTGAGGTTGCATCGGGGTTTTTCCTCACCTGTAAGACAAATGTCAGGAAAACTTTAAGGCCCAAACAGTCCCCGAAATCATATGGTCATCATCATCCTTCACCGGTGTGAAAAGCAACGGGAAGCTACCACACCTACAATTCCCTAGTAAAGCTGCAAAGCATAGCATGAAAATGCTATGATTGCAGTGAAAGACCTGCCCTTGGGCAAATTACTATGGATGGATTTGTATATAATAAAACTACTAATGACATAAAATAAATGACATTGTTTGTAGGAGAAAAAAAATGAATTAACAACAAATAATGGTATTAACTTTCAACTCCCAATGTAAATTATGCATGAATTAATCAAATAATAAAAATTAGACATGTCAGCAATTGTCATTTTATCTAAACTACGGCTTTCAGTCTACTTTTTATCATGTTCTATATCCATTGTACAAATTACAAACTTGATTTTTATGTATTTGTATATTACCTAATTTTTTTATTTTCTTTCTCTTTTTTCAACTAATAAACTACCTCACTGGCACTATCGAACCCATAGGTTCATTGCCCAATGAATATATGCTCTCCACACATTCCTATCCTGAGCTAATGTTTTCCAATTATCCTCTGTATAATCTGCTTTCCTCAAACCATGGTTAATGTTGTTCTCCCACATCATTCTTGGTTTACCTACTGGATGCTTCCCTCTGGTTTTCCTACAAGAAGTTTACATATCCTTCTTTCGTTCCCCAAGCGTGCCAGATGTCCTGCCTATCGAAATTTACGAGATTTAACTGTTATTACATATGATTTCCCATAAAGATCACGTAGCTCACTGTTTTTAAGTCTTCTCCATTCGCTTTTTGTTCATCTCTCCTTAAGTTAAAAAATGTCCCTAAGAACTTTGTTCTCAAATACTCGTATTCTTTCCTCATCCCTTAAAGCAAGACCATGTTTCGCATCCATATAATATAACTGGGAGAATAACAAATTTATATATTTTTCACTTTTATGTTTTTGAGAGAAGTTGGGACGATAAGAGTCCTTGTAATACATGACAACATGCATTTTCAACTATACTTACTTACTCAGTGGCACTATCGAACCCGTAGGTTCAGGCCGCGCGGACATAAACTCTCCATACATCCCTATCCTGAGCTAATGCTTTCCAATCATTCCCTGTATAATCTATTTCCTCGTATCATAATTAATGTTATTCTCCACCTCATTCCTGGTCTACCAACTGGGCGTTTTCCCTCTGGCTTTCCTACAAGAAGTTCCATGCACGTCTTTCATTCCACATACGCGCAACATGTCCTGCCCATCGCAATCTACGAGACTTAACTATTCTTATTATATCTGGCTTCATATAAATACCATGTAGTTCATTGTTATGTAGTCTACTAACTATACTGTGTCTTTTTGGTGGTCGTTTTTCGATAAGTTTATTAAAATAAAATAGCATATAAAATAGGTTAAAAATATAAGCAATATCGACAGATTGCAAAATTTCCTTCATATGCAAACGTTTCTCCACACATAAGGATATATATGTAACAATATGCAAGAAAATTACATCCTCCCGTGGTGTAATGTGCAAACATTTCAGAATTCCCGCACGTGATTTTCTCTTCGTGTTTTAGACATAATTAAATAACGTATTATTCAGTGTCGTGTCTTCTTGCTGTTACAACGGAGTTAATTATTTAAGAAGATCGGCTACTTTTTCGTCACGAGACTACATTTATATTTATTCAGACCTTACCAAGTGTTTTAAATCAATACGTAAGTACGTAGCAGATTTTCTCATTAACTCTACACTACATCTCTGGCACAGCCTTTTCTTTTTTAGAATAAGAATATGTTTTATTCACAGATAAGTTTAGTACGCAGAATTGACACCTGAATGAGCAAATTCTCCTACTACAGTTCAGTTACAGAAATATTACATATGGAATATATACATTACGAAGTATTAGTTAAAGGAAGAAGGAAAACAAAAAAAATACAAATTTATGAGCCAGTTTCAAGATATAAAGTAATCCTGGAAAATTAAAAATTAAAAAACCTAATGCAACGGATAATAAAATAAAAATATAAGAATATATTAATGTCAAACTAAAGAGGGTAATTAAAGACATTGGGTAATAATATAAAACAAAAGAATTTAGGAAAAACTTTCAAAATGTAGAGCACACTCTGACACACAAAAATAAAACAATGCAAATGAGAATTATATCAAAACAATAGTTTAACAGTTTAATACCAAACTGAAGAAATTAATTTAAGACATTTTTTATTAGGAAATGTGCACTCAGTTGAGCATTAGTGGTGGGACAGGACACACACCCAGATCCAAGGTGGAGATTTAAAATCTCTTACCCCGCCGGGAATCGAACCCGGGTCGCCGAAGTGGAAGGTAGGGACTGCACCCACTACGCCACGGCGACAGACAATTTAAGACATTAGGAAACAATAATATAAAAAATAAGTAAACTACATAATTATTATTTTAAAATGTTTGAATAATAATTTTTCTTAAATGTGTTTGGTTTGTTTAGCTCTGGATTGCATATAATCAATTCATTTCATTATTGGGGCCTATATATCTACTTTTTATATTTTTTAATGTTTATAAATGTTATATGTACCATTTTTATCTACTTTTTTATAGAATTTAGGTAGGACATGAAGCAAAAAGTACTATTTTTCCTGGTGTTGTAAAAATATGTATTATTCTCTTTAAATTAGTTTTTATTTTTATAAGAATAAATAAGCGATACATGCTTAAAAATTTGTTCAATTGGCACGCAGATTTCAAAGTAAATTAATGTTATAGGGTAATCTAAAGCTAATGCAAGCAATTTTTTATAATTCGTTTTTGCAGTAATGTTAGAGGAGAGAGGATAAAATTTGCAATTCCATCTCAACCGAATATTCCGTACTGGATTATCGAAATAATCAGAGTTAAGTAAACAGTACGCAATACATAAATTGGCAAATAATGATCTAAAGATGATAAATTTATTAATATATTTACGTAATCTGTTAATCAGCAAGGAAACAAGTTTGTCACATCTTAAACGTTGGTATGTTACAATAACTACATCTAATCTTCACGCCTATGGCCGCGCGGATATAAGCTCTCCATACATCCCTATACTTTCCTGAGCCGTAACTGAGTTACCTAAGACACCATGAATTTCTGCAAATCAATGGGACTTGTCCTGATTAGAATCCCCATGGGACCATGGGAAAGAAATTTCCTCATGGAATTTCGGTCAGTATTTGTCCGGTGTCTATCAAGTAGGTAAGGATTTTGAGCAGCTAAAATAAGTAGTGACTCCAGGTTGAGAAAATCAGCTATAGCGACTGCGAGACTCGACATGCCGGCCACATGTTAGTTACTATACTATCTATATGATCATTCACCTCTGTAAATAGTACAAGTGGAAGAAGAACCCTCCTCGAAACCTTGCTGATCGTATTTTGTTCTTGAGAACTGCATTATACGAGTAAATGTTCATTTTTGTTTTAGGTGAATTCCATGGTAAGTGACGTAACAAATGCAATAAAATAACTCTTTCTTAGCCTTCAGATAGGACATTGCTTTTTTCCCTTCGAACATATATACATAGATTTCAATCTCTTTAATAGAAAATGTGGAGTATTTATATTTAATAATTGTACTTAAAAAGTTCTGTTTTATATCGGTAACTAACCAAACTGTAGAATGACGTCATGTTTTACAGAGTGAGAGTAAAATAATAATCTCTGTGAAGATTTCAGTTTTATTTCACGAATAATTGTGAATGTAGTATGTATTGGAAGAGTTTAAAATGCATATAACGTTTTATGTTCTAATAAAATTAGTCACTGATTTAATAAAATAAAAGTAACGACGAAACTAACGCTTCTGCGTGCTGTAAGAATTTTAATTCAAATAAATAGCAATTCTTTGTTCATATTGTACAATATGTTTCGAATTTTTTTAATAGTTCATATTCTCTTACTTTGAGAAGTAGGAAACAAGCTTTGATTTTCAAGTGTTATGTCAATTTTACGTGGAATTCACCAATTATTGCTTTTATCTTTATCCCATAAAATGTTGTTTAATGAAGATATTTGTGTCCTACCTTAATTAATCTCAAATTAATATTATATCTATGATTCCAATTCTTAGTTATTTTGATCCCCAAATATGTGTATTCTTCGCAATGCTGCATTATTCCTTTTCAAATAGTAAAATTAAAGGTCATCTGACTGTACATGAGTTATACTAGGATCTCATTTGAACATGATGATTTATACATCTATAATAAAATTAAAGATGTATAAAGCATCAGGTTCAAATGGATCCCAGCGTAACTCTTAAAATCAGGGGGATAAAAATTGATAGAAAAGATACACAGGTTGCTTAGTATGAGCAATGTGATAGCGTATTCAGAGAATGAAAGCAGACAGAATACCAATAAATATTTTAGATTATAGATCAGAAGATAGCAAGAAAACTTGGTAAGCTGAAGAAGTGGCAGATCCGAATGTTCAACAGTTGGGGCGCCTGATAGTTGGAGTTACATATGATGTAATGGGCGATAAATGAATACGAAGCAACCAGAGAAGTCTTAAATCTAAACGTAACCTAAATCCAAGTCATAGGAGGCTACAGAAATAATTCCCTTTAAGTAAAAATCCCTGTGGCCTGACCGCGAATCGAATCAAGGACTCCACGAACTGTAGTCAAAAACTCTAATCACTTGTCCATGATCCATCCATAGTTATTCTGCCCGATGGCAGGTCTTTTACTGCAAACGTAGCATTTTCAACGCTATGCTTTGCAGCTTTATTAAGGAATTATAAGTGTGGTAGTTTCCCGTTGCTTTCACACCGGTGAAGGATGGTGATGATGATAATGATGGCCGGATGATTTTCGGGGACCGTTGGGCCCTAAGCTTCCTGACATTTGTATTACAGGCGAAGAAAAAAGCCGAAAAAAACTCACCCAGAAAGTTTGTCCCGACCGGGAATCGAACCCGGGCCCCGCTGCGTGACAAGGCAGCACGCTACCTCGAAACCACAACGGTGGACTTGTCCATGATGATGGTCCAAATGAAATATATGAGAGAAGAATGAGCTTTAAAGGCTTAACCCATGAAACGTTTAGTATGATTTATTATTATTATTATTATTATTATTATTATTGTTATCATAATTATTATTATTATCGTTATTATTATTATTATTATTATTATTGTTATTATTATTATTATTATTATTATTATTATTACAAATATTATTATTATTATTATTATTATTAAATCAGTGAATGTATTCAAAAATACATTATGGACGCGTAAAAACACGCAGCCACTGTACACCTGATAGCCTGTACATAGGCCTATTAAATTACATGTTAGATAGCCTATAAATATGATTGAAACAAATAACTACATTCAAATATCGAATCCGTAGGCTCATGCAGCGAGGACATAAGCTGTCCATACATCCCTATCCTGAGCTCTCTCAACTCATGGGTAATGTTATTTTCTCGCATCATTATTGCCTTACTTATTGGGGGCGTTAACTCTGATTTTCCTAAAGCAATTTCCATGTCCCTCTTCCATTCTTCATTCGTGTCACATTTTCTGCTCATCTCAGTTTACAAGACTTAATATTCTTATTACATCTGGTTTTCCATACAGATCATACAACTCACCCATTATGTATCGCATTTCTTCGGTCCAAAAAAATCCTGAGTACTTTATCCTCAAATACTCGTAATATTTTCTCCTCCCTTAAAGTATGAGACCATGTTTCGCACCATATAATATAACTAGAAGAATAACAATTGTATATGTTTTTTTTTTTTTTTTCAATTTAACTTATTATTCAGATGGGACGATAAGAGTCCTTTAAAAGCGTAATAGCAAGTATTTCCAGAATTAAGCCTATGTTTAATTTTTCTTTCTGCACCTCATTACTGTTTGTAATTATTGGTCCTAGGTTTTGAATCCAACCATTTTCTTTAAAATTTCCCTCATTTGCCATTAAATGTTCATTTCCATTATATAATGTATTTCTGTGTGTGACCATATATATATAATTTTATTTATGTTTACTTCCAGCCCCAATTTCTTAGTCTTACTCAATAGAATGTGCGTGTTGAATCTTAATATCAACCGTCATCGCCTAATAACGCTTTATCATTAGCATATCCAACACTTTATTAATGTCATTGAGTTGAACCGCTTTCTTTATCTTCTAGAGATTTAATGGCATTTTTTATTATAAAATTGAGTAGTATAGGAAATAGTGCATATCCTTGCTTCAACCCATTATGAATTTCAAAAGTAACTAAAAATATTTATCTACACACACCCTAATCTCTGCGCCAATTGAACACACCTGAATAAGTCTAACTTTTAGGAATTCCGAATTTCAGTAGGATACTACAACGGGCGCATTCAGCGGCCACAGCGCTGCAAAACGCTTTAGCACTTTATCTGCAGTATACCATTCAGCGGGCAATAAAGCGCTCTGGCGAACTTGCAGATATTGCAGCGAAGTAAAAGTAGGCTGCATCCATTGTGATTAGTTGTTCCATTCAGTTTAAACATGGCGTCTTTTTCTATAAACAATTTATGTTTGATATACATATTTTATATTATTTACATCTGGACATTAATATATGAGTTATTCAAGGTGGCTAACCCTTTTAGACGAATGTAAGTGATACATTAAGTGAAACTAATGACAGTGATAATTTTAAGATTGTTATCAACATTAAGAATTTACGATTATAACCTCTTCATTGCATGTGCTATTGACGAGTCAATGTTTTCGTATTATGAAAAATATATCCCCAGATGATTCTTTCGCTAATACCTGGTGCAAAGTTAATTATAATTTTTATTTTTAATTTCAAGATATATAAAATAATGCAGAATCTTATGATTGTGTTCATGGGGTCATTTCTGGAAGTTTTACAGTGATTGTCAAACCAATTTTCTCTACAGATAAAACAAGCATTTGTACTCTTCTTTAAATGTGTAACACAATAAGAAAATTGTGGAATGGACAAAGAGATAAACTGTGTACCTTACATTTGTAATATTTTCTGAATAAAGAGTTTTGTGAAGTATCAGCCATAAATTGAATTGAGATATTACAATATTCCAGAATTCTTATCTACATTTTACCAGTGAAGATACAAATACTGTAGTTCGATGCGCATTAATAAAATTAAATTACAGCCAGCGTTGGTTAATGTATTAACAGAAATATTTGCACTAAACGTAGGATTTAAATCATAGCTGATCCATTAATTTAACTTCCAACTTTATTACTATGTCCTATCCTTAAGATACTGAGAGCCATTACTTGACCGGATATGAATAATTTTCAATTTTCACTTCAATTCCAATTTCTCGTAAAATAAAATTTTCCTCTTATATATTTTAATTCAAATGCATATAGTCTCTCTTATGGGATATTGCTATTCACTATATACTACCATAACCTTAGTGGTAAACATTTTTCATATATTAGAAATGATTCAATGATATATTTATTGCAACATTTAACTTGACTAAGCAAGTGGCATTTCTAATGTTAGAGATTATGTTAAATAATTTCCTTAATATGGTGAGTAAGTAATTATCTATAATTACCTCTATAATTAACTGCTGTTACGACAGAATTTCATGCATATATAGTTGGTAATTACATATAGTTTTTGTTTTTACTTTAGCCAAAAAAATTATGATACTTAATCTTATGGCAAATTAATATTTTCAGATGATGCAAAAGAATAAAATTAATCAACTATTAAGAAAACGGTATTTAAATTGCCTATAAATTGATATTCCTCTTTTTCATTCCTATTCCTTAACAAATTTAAAATAAAGATGAAGTATGTTTGAAATTGAAAAAATATAATGATGTCTTCCTTTATACAATTGTTTGGTTGCTGTACTTAGACCATGTATTGCACTACTTACATTAATTTTGCACATATGCCTATATTTCCTGTGTTTTTTAATGTAACCCCTAATCCTCATAGATTTAAATATAGTCCTAAAAGTGTCAAATGTTGTGTAAGACATGACATGAATAAAATGGCTGAACAATTCATAAAATTTGTCCTACAGCCCACCTGGCAATACTTTTAGTGTGGTTCTGAAGTATATAGGCCCTATTATGTGATGACGAAGGACCAAGATATCACATACAGAATTTGCAGGAGTTACATTTTAATATAATAAAATAATATCACATTGTGTCCAACTCAGGGTGAGATCAAGAGATGAGATTAAGCCCCTATATTTATAGAGGTCTGTGAATAAAAAGGGTGCAGGCTGACTATGTCTGATGAACGAAATGGATGAGTTGAGTACGGGAAAGGTGGAATGAAATTGTGGTATGGGGAAAATTGGAGAAACCCAAAAAAAAAAACCTGCCGTAGCTCCGTTTCCTCGCTACAAAATCCATGTATAGTGACAAACTCTAATGAAGTTAAAAAAGCTACTCCTACTAAGGTACAAACTAATAATATTAAACTAATAATAAATATTATAAATAAGGTTCTCGAGACCCCATACATAGATTTCCCTTCCCCAGCGGTGAGAGGAGAGCATCTAATCGCTTGAGTCACGGAGCCGCCTGATATTTTAATAATATAATATTACAATTTTTCTCGCTATAATAATATTATATTTTAAACGACCTATTCGTTAATTTCATAATTTGCATCCATTAAAATAAATCGTAAATTCTGTATATCATTATCAGTATGATTAATTTCAATAGCATCGCGTAATAATATGAGTGATGAGCCCATGAAACAATTGAAATTTGCGGTTCCGCTGCATGCAGCGGTCCATTCAACAAAATTCTTAAATGTCCGCTGCAATGGCAGCCATTTTTGCTAAAGCGGTTCTGCAGCGCTTTTGGCCGCTGAATGCGCCCAACGTCTCGTAATTGAATCGTATGCCTTTTTTGAAGTTTACATACAGTTTATGTACAGTACCGTTATATCCCATTACTTTTCAAAAAAGCATAAAACAAAATTCTGAAAATAGTCCACCGCTGTGGTCTCCGGGTAGCATGCTGCCTTGTCACGCAGCGGGCCCGGGTTGGATCACCGGTCGGGACACTTTTTCTGGGTGAGGTTTTTATCGGGGGTTTTCCTCACCTGTAAGACAAATGTCAGGAAAACTTTAAGGCCCAACGGTCCCCGAAATCATATGGCCATCGCAATCATCATCATTCATATTCATCTTAGGTTAAGTTTAGGATTAGGGACTCTCCTAGCGCACCACTATCATCATCATCGCCCATCATATCATCGGGGCAAAGTAACCCCGCCTTCCAGGCGCCCCAGCCTCAGAAGTGGGTTACAATTACGCCATGCCAGGAGAGAAACCAGGAATGTCGAAAGACAAACCTGGGGCATTTGTATAAAAAAATTCTGAGAATATTGGAAACGTAACAATTTTAATTCGGACCTATGTTTCCAGACTCCACAACTGTGATCTAGTGGCAACGTCTTTTCCCCGCATTCAGTGGGCCCTGGTTCGATCCCCAGTCGGGACAAGCTTCCTTGGTGAGGTTTGTACTGGGCTTTTCCTCGTCTATAGGAGAAATGTCAGGAAACTTTAATGCCCAAACAGTCCCGGTCATAAAAATCATCCTGATCGTTTTCTTCTTATTTAGTACTAGCTAATGCCCGGCGTGTGCTGCTACGCCTTAATAAATTAAATATTGAGGGTTAATTAATGATATGGTATGCATTGACACAAACCAAACATGGCGGTTGCTAGAGTAAATTTTTAATTTCAATTTTCAGGTAAACTCCCACTTCTAATGGTTAGATTTCACAGATTTTTGGAAAATACGTACCTCGGTTTACTTCAATACGATATTCCGAGTTTTGTTGTAAAACATCGAAAATTGCAATTGCTAATGCGATTTTTTAAATTTCGTTTCAGGTGAACTCATATAGCTAATGGATTTAGAACAAAATAGATAACGGCTAAACACTTGTCGCATCTGAAATCCTGTGCATACAAATTTTCACGAAGATCGGTTGAACGGTTTAGAAGTCTATAAAGGACAACATACATATATTCGATTATATGATATAATATCCATCCATCCATAGTAATTCTGCCCGAAGGCAGGTACTTCACTGCAATCACAGCATTTTTATGCTATGCTTGCAGCTTTACTAGGGAATTGTACGTGTGGTAGCTTCCCGTTGCTTTCCACACGGTGAAGGATGATATGATAATGATAAGGATGATGATGATGGCCATATGATTTCGGGGACCGTTTGGGCCTTAAAGTTTTCCTGACATTTGTCTTACAGGTGAGGAAAAACTCCGATAAAGACCTCACCCAGAAAAACTGCCCCGACCAGGGATCGAACCCGGGCCCGCTGCGTGACAAGGCAGCACGCTACCTCGAGACCACAACGGTGGATAATATAAAACAATAGAAAAACAAATGAGTAGAAATTACTAACATTTACATCGTATTGTACAATAATACTTAGAGTTTTATATGATTTTGTTTCCTTTGCGGTCCAGAATATATAAATACTTGCTTACTTACTCACTGGCACTATCGAACCCGTAGGTTCATGGCCGCACGGACATAAGCCCTCCATACATCCCTACCCTGAGCTAATGCTTTCCAATCATTCCCTGTATAATCTACTTCCCTCAAATCATAGTTAATGTTTTTATTATTGATTTCGTACATCTCAATGATGGATAAATCATATTTGAAGAGAAAAATTATACGCTCAGACCGGGACTTGAACCCGGGACCCTTGGTTCTCTAGACCAAGTGCTCTACCAACTGAGCTACCTGAGCAAGTACCGATCTAAACGCAAATCCTTCTCTATATACATTGTAATTCCCATCCACCAAATGCTGTGAAGCCATGCTTCTATCTTGCAAATGGCGGCTCCTTTATTAAGAAGTCATATTTGGGAATTATACATTACAGCCAGTACGGCTTTTTCCAAGTTTTTATTATTGATTTCGTAATTTTTCTCTTCAAATATGATTTATCCATCATTGAGATGTACGAAATCAATAATAAAAACTTGGAAAAAGCCGTACTGGCTGTAATGTATAATTCCCAAATATGACTTCTTAATAAAGGAGCCGCCATTTGCAAGATAGAAGCATGGCTTCACAGCATTTGGTGGATGGGAATTACAATGTATATAGAGAAGGATTTGCGTTTAGATCGGTACTTGCTCAGGTAGCTCAGTTGGTAGAGCACTTGGTCTAGAGAACCAAGGGTCCCGGGTTCAAGTCCCGGTCTGAGCGTATAATTTTTCTCTTCAAATATAGTTAATGTTATTCTCCCACCTCATTCTTGGTCTACCAACTGGGCGTTTTCCCTCTGGCTTTCCTACAAGAAGCTTCCATGCAAGTCTTTCATCCCCCATACGTGCAACATGTCCTGCCCATCACAGTCTACGAGACTTAACTATTCTTATTATATCTGGCTTCCTGTAAAGACCATGTAGTTCATTGTTATGTAGTCTTCTCCATTCACCTGTCTGTTCATCTCTCTTTGGTCCAAAAATTTTCCTAAGTACTTTATTCTCAAATACTTGTAATCTCCTTTCCTCTCTTAAAGTAAGAGTCCATGTTTCGCACCCATATAATATAACTGGTAGAATAATTGTTTTATATATTTTCAGTTTAACGTTTTTTGAAAGGAGTTGGGACATCAAGAGCCTCTGCAATGCATAATGAATATATAAATAACTGGCAGAATGAATTATTGCTTCGCCAATTTAAGGTTAGGATACTCTGATCGCACGGTAAACTTAATTGAATAAGACTGTGATGGTTTTGTTAGAATTGACACTTATTGTCAACAGTCCCAAATAGTAAATTGACATTACTTCAATAACAGAAAGAAAAAAATGGACTCCTGTTTAAATGGACTATATAAACCTAATAATATCCAGGAAGACATTAATGAAAGAATACAAAATACTAAGAAATGTTTTTTTTAAATAAATAAAGTATTTAAATTCTAAATATCCGACACGCGAAACAAAAACTAGATTGTATAAAACCCTAGCTAACACCCGGCGTGCGCTGCTGCGCCAAAAAAAAAAAAAAAGAAAATCAATGTGTTCTTATGTTTAATTCAATAGATGAAAGGAAAACATAATTATACATTTATTTCGTTATTAATTTTAGATACCCCATGCTGAATAATTGGCGATGCCCGGAATTCTATTTATCCCTTTCTTCTTGCCATAAATGAGGTGAAAGACGAAAATTAATGTTTTTTTATATTTAGTTGAACCAGTAAGAGGAAAAATTTATAACGCAGGCTAATTGTTTTTAGATACCCCGAGCAGATTACTCGGCGCGGCGTTGCCGGAAATCTACTTATCCCGATCTTCTTGGCATAAATGAGCTGAAAGACGAAAATGTATGTGTTTTTATGTTTAGTTGAATAAGTGTAGGGCAAAATTTATATCGTAATTATTTTTCGATACCCCGTGATGTTTACTCGGCATTGCCTGGGAATCTTTATCCCGATCATCTTGGCATAAATGAGCTAAAAGATGAAAATTAAAGTATTTTTATGTTTAGTTGAATAAGTAGGAGGTACAATCATCATCATCATCATCATCCAGGGATTAAGCCTGTTGGCTCGTTCCGGTTTCATGAAAGCTAGAATTATTGTTAAAATTGTTCAGACCATCTTCTGTGTGGGCGTCCAACATTTCTCCTCCGTGCGGTTTATAATTTAGCAATAATTTTGGAAATCTTTCTTCTGGCATTCTATCAATATGTTCTTTCCAGTCGTTCCTATATTTAATTATTCGGTCTGTAAGTTTGAAAATATTTAGTTCCTTTCTTTATCTATTCCTTTTTTTTTCATTTCTTTTCTTATCCAGCAGAGTATATCCTGCTATATTTCTTAAAAATCTCATCTCAGCTGCTTCCAATCTTTGTTCTTGTCTTTTAGTGATCGTCTAACATTCTGATCCATACATCAATACAGGAACAGCCATTACTTTATAAAATTTCATTTTTGTTTCTTTTCTTGTGTTTTTAAGGGTTCTTTTAATAGTGCCACACATTAGATTAAATTTATTTATTTTGTCATTAATATCTTCAGTTTTAACATATGATAAATTGAAGCCTAGATATTTAAAACTGTTCACTTGCTCTAAAATGTTATTATCAATTACTATTTTTGCTCTTAAGGTATCATGTCCTTTAAATGCTAACATTTTAGTTTTATTCTTTGAAATTTTTAAATTGTAATTGGCACTTACGTTTTCCAAATGAAAAATAGCTCTTTGTAGATCATCTTCTGAACTGAAAATCACTACTTGATCATCGGCAAATAATATTGTATCCAACAGTTTATTATTTATTTTAAAATGTTTATTTAAATTAATCTGCCACTTTAACATAACCTCGTCTATATATAAATTAAAAAGAGAAGGTGATAAAGGACACCCTTGTCTGACACCACGATTTATTATTACCATTTTTTGTTGTTTAGATTTAAAACCCATGTCTATTACAATTTTATTATTTACATATAAACTTTGTATAGCCATAATCAAATGTTGTGGAATACCTTTATTTGTCATTATATCCCATAATTTACTTATATTTACCATATCAATAGCTTTTTCATAGTCTATAAATCATATATATGCTGGAATGTTAAATTCTATATGTTTTTCAAATAATTGGGGCATTGTGAATACACAGTCGGAATAGGATCTTCCCTTCATTGAATCCATTTTGAACACCCAATATAATATTTTCTATAATTATGTTTAAACGGTTTTTTAAAATATTGGTATAAATTTTATAGCACGTATTCAATATACTTATTCCTCTATAATTCGAACAATCTTGTCTGTTTCCTTTTTTATATATATATATATATATATATATATATATATATATATAGGGTATATTTTGAATCCTGCCGATGATGGGACAAGTCCCGAAAGCGCTACAGTTAAATAATTAATTAAGTTGAGGAGACGGACCTTTCAGGTGAATATTCCATAATTTTATATTTAATTTTGAATAATACTTCAACGGAACACATCATGAATCTTATAAAAGTTGATAATGTATTTCTTATGATTAGTTGAAGAAGTAAAATGAAAAATAATTATAAATGTATATCGTAATTATTTTAAGGTTCCCCGTACTGATTACCGGTGTTGCCCGGGAGTCTACTTATCTCGATCTTCTTGGCATAAATGAGCTAAAAGACAAAATTCGTTATTGTGAGTTACCCGTTAAATAATACCCATCTTGTGTTTCGATGCTTGCACAGGAATCTACGTATTTGTCTCGATCTCTTGGTATCAATGAAAGCAAAAATGGTTATTGTGAGTTATCCGTAAGGGATAAACATATGCTGTCGCGGACTTTTTTGTAGAGCTTTTTGAGATATTGAACTCTGTGTACATTCCTTTTTTTTTTTTTTTTGTATTTATTATGGTTTAGGCAGCGTAAGCCATTGAAGCGTCCAAATAGCTACTTTTTCAACTTTTCCACTATAAAGGGCGATTTTTAAGGGTGTAGGAGTTGAGTATTACAACTCTCTTATAGCCTATGTTCATCCCGGGAATCTCCTGAACATTTTGCAAAAAGCCCCATCAGAATCGGATCAACGGTATGGCCGCGCATGAAGTACGAAACAAATAAACAAACATACATACAAACAAACAAACATTCATTTTTATATATTAGAAGATGAATAATTAAATATGTGTTTTGTCTTAAATGTTCGTATTTTCCCGGAGGTGATCATGGCTTTGAGCTGCTCTGCATCCTTGTATCGTTAATGTGATCCAAGGTTTAATTTTCTCTCCTGACGCAATGTCTCTGTAACAACCGTTTGGCGTGGGGGACACGTGAAAGTACTTACAAAGGAGAGGTTAAACTAAGGTGGACAAAGAAACAAAACATTTAGGATTTGATCATTAAAATTTACTCGCATAGGAACTACCTACGTAAACTAGGCAAATTCCTCAACAAGTTAAGTTTATGGTCCGATTTTGCTGGCTTACGGAATATATAATACTTCTTTTTTATTAACTATTATGTATCCAGTTTCGTTGCGAGAAAACAAACATGGTTTCCGCTAGAGGTAGTTTTAAATTTCGGTTTTCATACAAACTCCGATTCTTAATTCTTGACTGTCGGATTTCGGTGATATATATTTGGAGAATATATTTATATTTTTATTTCAATAGCATGTACCGAGTTTAGTTGCGAAAAAATTGAAAATTACTACTGTCAATAGAGCGATTTTTTCTTTATTTTCGCTTCAGATTAACCCCCATTCCTAACGATCTGATTTTGGCGTTACTTTTCCTAATTGATTGCTGTATACCGAGGTTTGTTGCGAAAAATAGAAATTGCTGCCGCTAGAACGTTATACGTAAAGTGAACGACTATAGTCTTAAGTAGCCCTTGGAGCAGTAACAGATTAAGGTCCCCATCTATCCAGACAAAAGTCCGATATGTAAGTCGGATTATCAGCCCCGCAGCTACATTTCTTCTTAAAGTTTAAAATTATAAAATTTGTATCAGTAAAATACACGGCAAGATCATAAAACAGATACAGACATGTTGGGCCGTATGAATAAAACTGGAGGTTTTGCTTGTGACCACAAAGTAGAGGTAGAAGTGTTTGCTTGGAAGCGAAAGGTAGAAGTATAAGCATGTGCTTTGAATAATATGAATAACCTTTACCTAACACTTCTACTTTTCCTTCTAAATAAGAAGCATGTGCTTCTAAATTCCCAGCCGAGCAGCCGCGCATGAGGCTGAAATTAAAATAACGATGTAATCCACTCTTTTTTTTATTTGTGGTTAAGGTAGAATTTAAGTTGGAATATATCTAATTTACAAATTTGTCAATAATTGTGAATTTTAAGCTGTTTCGTAAATGAATCAGCATTCTTTACTACCTGAGCGCTTGTTTATGTTTTCATTCTTTAAAAGCAAAGTATTTGTGCTGACTTCACAATGTTCAACCAAAACAGATCATAACCACGCTACTTTTATTTCCGCTCTCTCAGTGGAGTCAAAACGGTTTGTAAAAATGGCCTTTTCTGTTTCGGAAGCAAGAAATAGTTCAAAGTCTGTAAAAAATACAATGGCATTTTTAGTTACTGCTCAAGGAAAATATACACAATTATTACAAAAGTCACAAATTCCGGAAGAAAAACATGTAGCAATTCAGGAATTAATTAAATTATTTAAACGTAATTCTGGCACGCCGATAAATTCAAACCAGTTGCCAAAGAAAATTAACAATATGAAAGCTAGAACTCCAAGCGCGACAGGCCTAGAAGGCCCTTGGCCCACAAGACGGCTGCTAGCCTCACATCCACATGTGTTAATCATAGAGTGACATGTGGTTAGCATATCGGGTCCTCCTGCCATATGAAAACTAGGCTGAAGAAAAGACAGATATGAACAAAAGGAACAAACCAATCTTTTTTTCGCGTCCTCCTCTTATAATTTTCCCTTCAGTGAAATTTTCTTCTCCTTCGTTGTATCTTCATCATCATTGCCTGAATAATCAATATTGATGAACGTATATTTATTCTCCTACACCAGTTTGAAACACGGATCGGCCATGAACCAAAAAAATACCTTCATTCTATCTTCAGAGAAAAGCGCACCACCTCTTCTCTCTTCTGTTTCTGGCAAAAAGTAGGCAGCAATCCATTTAACATTTTCCTCGTTGAACCTCTATAATGAATTATACTCTTCCTCAGGAGGACACCGACGTGGTTTATAACACTTTTTACCGCGTACGGGGACTACTAATTGAGCAATGTCTGTATTTTGTGATGATGAGTCTGCTATCGACCAGACTTCAATTTTTTAAAGCATGTGCTTCTTAAAAGAAACAAAAGGTTCACTTTATTCATACAGTTTTTCTGATCTTGAAGCACATGCTTCAAGGTCGAGCTCATGCTTCTTCCATGGAAGCTGATACTTTTTCCTCGATGCGTCACCGCGAGTAAAAGGTTATGCTTAATACTTTATTCATACATTCTGAAGGATATGCTTCAGAATAGTGAAGTAAAAGCATTTGCTCCACTTTATTCATACGGGCCATTATCACAACCTAAAGTTGAACCCATTCTTGAAATATACAAAATTACATAAACAAATGGTGATTATGCGTTGGAAGAATGACCAGAGAAATACTGTCCAATTTAGTACTAAAATATTGCCAGTTCGGAAACAAATCTAAGATCGACCACTTGGAATATTACTGGGTGGATAATGAAACCGGAACAGACTACTAGGCCTTTATTCCTAACAACTTAATGCTGGAGTACCTGAGATCTCACTCATCCTCATCTCGTTATAAGCGTTCAGAACATTTACCATCATCACCTGTTAAAAAATACTTCGTAAAATTCAAATTTAAAAAACTTCGTAGCAGGCCTTTTCAACTGAAATTTTACATATTTGAGGACGACTGGCATCTAGGTATTTTTTATATAATTTTAATATATAGTAACCTCAACGGTGAGTCAAAACGATTTTTCATCATCATCATCATCAGTGGCAGCAACTTCATGGATTGAGCTTCACAAGGCTTTCTTCGGTTTTCTAACATATCTTCTAAACTTTTATGATTTTTAAAAGTATTAATTCCTTCGGAATTCGCTAATAACTAAAAATGTATTTCTTTTCAGGTTGCCATGACAACTGCGAGCACACCACACAAAAGATATGTTCAACTTCTGTACTTTGCAGTGGGGATAGTGTTGGCCATGGTACAAAGTGCTTATTCTGTTATGAAATCAACGTATCAACGACTAAGACCTCAACCAGCTAAGTCTTTGCATGGGAAAATTGTTCTGGTAAGTATTATAATCATAAAAACACAAGAAGAACATAAGGAGTTAATATTTTCTAGATATGTAAAAACACAAAGAAATTAGGGCTGGAAGTGAATATCAATAAACTGAATACATGGTCACACTTATAAATATATTATTAAATGGAAATGCGTAGTTAATAACAAATTAGAGAAATTTTGAATAAGTGATTGAATTCAAATCCTGTAAACAGTAATCACAAAAATAGGAACGTGGTGCAGGAAGATATTAAACATAGGCTCAACTATTGAAATGCATGCTATTATGCATTACAGAGAATCTTGTAACACAAATATATAAAATTGTTATTCTTCCAGTTTATACATAGGTGCGAAACATGGGTTGTGAAACATCGAAATTTCGACCCCTAGTGCGTTTCTTTTTTTAATTTTCGTTTCAGGTGAACTGCACCTAAGAGTCCGATTTTGCTGGTTAACGAACTCGACCGTACTTGTTTTTATTAATAGCTATAGGCCAACTGTGGTTTCGAAAAAAAGTTTGCGGCCGCTATAGCATTAACAGACACACATGCATCATATATATATATAATTGTTAGTATCGTTTTCGGTATTTACTAGAAAAGGTCGGTGAAGATCCGTAAAATTTTTGTTTTCAAAAATATTTACATGAGAACAACTTCCATAGCTTCAATCATTATGTAATTCACTAAAAATCCCAGGATCCCTAAATATTGTTATACAAAGGTTTAATTGTTCTTCCACATCTAGTTCAATCCTGTTTTCTTTTTATTCAACACTCAATATGTTCTTACTAAAATATGATGCAATAGTAATTAAATGAGTTTATTTCATTGAACTGTATAGGAAAAATCACTATGAGGTTTAATTTAAGAATTAAATTAAAGTGTTTCATACCTCACCTCATATAGAGTCTTCTTATTATACCGGTTTGGAAGCTTGAACTGTTTCATCTTCAGTAATTTCTTGTCGACTGATGTTATGTCGATCAACATAATATAAGATTGGCACCGAAGAATGAATACAGCCTAAATAGGATAATTAAAACCAACAAAAATAAAAAAATGAAGAATAAAACAAATTATGAATTTATCATATCAAATGTAGGGATTGTGACGAAACTGACATAGGAAAACAAAAAGGAATTTGAAAAAAATGGTGAAAGAACATTTTAGAAATGTCAAAAATGGTGAAGAGGAAAAGTCAGCAGCAGCTGCTCGTGCTTGGTCTGAAAAACATCTAATTGATACAAAAGCTAGTCTAGTTAAACAAATAGAAAAACAAAAATAACTCAGAATTTTGGAAAAAATCCACATCAAAAAAAAAAAAAAAAAAAAAAACAAGAAAGAAAACTTATGAACTTCGAAATTCCCGCTGATTCTGATTTGATCCGGAGGTTTATCGGTCCACCAACAGAGGGAGGAAGAAGCAGTTCTCCTGAACGACATAACATCAGTTGACAAGAAATTACTGAAGATGAAGCCGCCCATGCTTCAAAACCGGTTTAATTATAAGACTGGATATAAGGTGAGGTATTAAACGCTTTAATTTAATCCTCGAGTTTAATTCAGTTTTTTTTATTATTAAATGTTAGTAAATAATTTTTGCATTTGTTTATTCCCACTTTTTAGTTAGACAATATACCCATCTGCTATATTATATATATGAGGACAAAAAAATATCAATTGAAGAATTATGGAAAGTAACATCACAAAATTAAATATGGACGGAGATTAAATATCGTAAATGGAAATGGATTGGACACGCTCTCAGAAGAGAACTAGTCAGTGAGCTCTAGATTGGAATCCACATGGATTGTCTACAATAAGAGGATGACCAAAAATAACATGGCGCAGCACAGTAATAACAGAAATTGCACAAGGGAAAAGCTGGAATGAAGACAGGAATTTGACAAAAAAGATAATCTGGTGGCGTGCTTTCACAAAGGCTCTATGATTCCAAGAGGAGTGACAGGAACTACTACTACTGCTACTAGGCTTATATGCCGATCGCTGCATTGTGATCTTGGGGTAACGTCGTTGCCTCTTAAACAGCGGGCATGGGTTCGATCCCCAGTCGGGACAAGTTTCCTGTGTGGTTCTTTTTATTGGGGGGAGGTTCCTCAACCCATAAGAACAAATGTCAGGAAACTAAGGCCAAACGGTCCCCGAACATCACCCAACCATCGTAATTATCATTATTATATTAGTCATATTTGGTATGCAATATATGAGCGAATGGTGTTGTTTCGTCTTAAATGTTCGCGTTGTCACGGAGGAGGCTCTGGATTGAGCTGATCGGGGAGGTCCTCCATGATTTTGTGTGGACATAAAAGCATGTGTGTGATCCAAAGTTTAAATCTCTCTCCCGAGTGACGCGAAACAGATAAAAAGTACTTATTAAGGTGAGAGGTTAAACTACGATGTAGAAGAAATGAAAGTTAGAGAACTTGACTAAAATTGTATTAGGCCTACATATGTTTTATAGATCTACAGCATAGCTCCTATAGAGTTTTATATGTAAACCTAGAACAAAATGATCCGGTCATGACGAAGATTAAGGATTTGTGGAGAATAATAAGTTTTATGTTTGGAAACTTGTTTGATCTCACTCAGAATGAATCTTTGGCCGACTTACGTAATAATGGCAATGGTAATGTCACTTTTGTTATTAAAAGACAATTGTTAAGTAGAAAATAAATGGTAGTTATCTTAATATCTGGACCTACAAAAGTTTCGGAAGCGCGCAAGGCTATTTATGAAATTAGATATTGCAGCAGGAACAAGGAATTTCACTTCAGGAAACCAGAATCACGCTCATTTGAACATTGCAAGGGCAACCACAATATAGTCCGAGACAAAAGTTAATACAAATCTTCAGTGTCTAGTTAACACGCCGTCCTTAATAATAGAAGAAATAATATCTGTGCGTGCGTATATATATATATATATATATATATATATATATATATATATATAATCACGGTTGTCTGCTGGTTACATTTCGTGCCTTTAGTCCCGAGGGTTCTGGGTTCAACTCGACCCGAATTTATGGATTTTTAGGATGAGAAATCCAAGGGAGAAGTCCTCTAGGAGGGACTTTAAGCCGTAGGTCTCACGTCTGATAAATTTTCAACACTAAATTAGTGCCCCTTAGCAAAATTTAACCTACCTTCCCATCCAAGTAACACCTTAATTGCCTACAAGATGTCTCATTGAGGCGATGTGCTGACTCACATGTCATTCACTGACATTTGTAGGGAAATGAGTGCAATTAAATTAGCCTTGGTCAAGAAACTCCTGCTAAAGGAACAACAATGTCTCCATGAGGGACGTATAGGATATATATATATATATATATATATATATATATATATATATATATACATACATACATACATTTGATTAATCCCTCCATGGTATATTTACCTTGTCGTGGTGAAAGGGCTTGCGTGATTAAATTATCCCCAGATCTATGCCGGCGGTAGCATTGCTGCCGATAGGGTTACCCATGCCGGATTGGTCGAAGGTGATAAGCAAAACGAAAAAAGTACCTTGGTCGAAACATTGACGATTTTTCACCGTAAAAATACAAAATGCTCGCTTTGTGAACGATGCTTTAAGAATATTATGGCAAGAAGGAAGAGACGAATATAAATTTCGGGTTTTACTTTCAGATGCTGCAGACTACATACTGCGAGCTGCTTCATCTCTGAAAATATTTTATCCCCGCTTAATCTATATCACTTGTATTGTTCATGGACTTCAAAGGGTAGCCGAAGTCATTAGGGAACAGTTTCCTGAAGTAGATGCCTTAATTTCTACTACTAAGAAGGTTTTTGTAAAAGCACCTGTCCGAGTAGATGCTTATAGGGAAAAACTCCCGGAACATCATCTACCCCCGGAACCAATTCTTACCCGCTAGGGCACATGGATAAGCGCTGCTCTCTTTTATGCTGACAATTTCAGTGCAGTTAAAGAAGTTGTTTGCAGTCTAAATCCAAATGATTCTTTGGCAATTATACGTTCACAAGAAACTTTCAAAAAGGAAACATTGCAGAGGGACCTGATTATTATAAAAGCGCATTTCAAAGTTATACCTCGTGCAATCAAAAACTAGAAACGCGTGGTTTGTCCCTTCACGCCTCTATATCAATCTTTAAAGAAGTGAAAAGTGAACCTCTGTATGTCCCTCCAAAATATAAAGAAATATTGAGTGTAAAACTCTCAGGTGTATTAGAAAGAAATCCCGATTTTAATTTTGTATGCTCTGTTAACAAGTATCGGGGCACGCCGTAGCGTAGTGGTTAAGGCACTGAGCTACAAGCCGGAGGGTCGAGGGTTCAAGTCCCGTTGGGGTCAGGATTTTTAAACTGACCCAAACCCTCTGGCGGCACTATGGCCCTGGGGTCGACTCAGCCTCTAACGGAAATGAGTACCAGACGCTTGTTCTGGGGTAAAGGCGGCCGTCACGCAGGGCTGACAACCCGGCTGACATCAAGTGCCGATTGTCTAGAAAAAGTGGGAGCCTTAACCTCCTACTACCCCAAGGGCCTCCTGAGGCCTGTTGTGGGATCACTTTACTCACTTTACTGTTAACAAGTATCTCCAAGGTAACAGTGTAGAACTTCCAGAGGAAATTCTTCCAGAACTTGCTAGAGCTTGTAAATATTGTCCAATAACGTCTGTGGATGTTGAGAGGTCCTTCTCTGCATACAAACTCATATTATCTGGCAAACGTCATAAACAGGAAGCCGGGTTTGAGTAAGTAAACGGACGTTTCATATTACCTGCCACACGGAGTATGTACTGCGCAGGACTCGTTCTTCTACAACAAGTGTTTTTAGCGACTGTTTCATTTATTCGTTGCATACAGAGTAGTAAAGAACTGTAGGCCTACATTTCGGAAATATATTATTGTACATTGCAATAACTATAATCATGATGTATGAGAAAATATTTATTTAAATCCTTATTCAAAATTAAGTTGTTTTATTGCACACTACAAATAACTAGACATACGATTGTTTGCTTCCTTCTATAATTTCTTATCCTGGTGTAATTGTTTATGAAGCAGGGTATAATGCCTTCCGCCGAACATCATTTTGTTTATACTGAACACTGTACTGTCACAAGTGCGTCCTTCCTCCTTATAGTCCGTGCATTCTTAACTTCACTGTATACTTACTAGAACCCCGCTCCCTGGTCATAAATTTCCTCCTGATAATTTGTAAAAAATTATGATCATATACTGTAAATCAAATTATAGCCCCCAGTAAGACAATCTAAGGAAGAAGGATTCCATGTGAGTAGATCTATAAAACAATTTACCTATATATGTGTAGTGTATATTAGCACATTTAGCGCATATTTTAAAGTGTTTTACAGCATAAATGCAGGCATATTTTATATGTTTTTAGTGCATATAAATCCGATGTCTAAGTATAACTAATAATAATAATACGTAACTCACTGGCGTTGACGAACTCGTAAGTTCATGGCAGCGCGAACATAAACTCTCCATGCAAATCCTGAGCAACGTTTTCCAATCACCCCCTGTATAAATTTCCTTCGCCAAACCTTGGTTAATATTATTCTCCCACCTCATTCTCGTCTGGGGGCTTTCTCTCTGGTTTTCTCACAAGGAGTTTCCTTACTCCTCTTTCATTGCCCAATTGCCCCACAAGTCATCCCTACCCCAATCTATAAAATTAACTGTTCTTATTACATCTAGTTTCCCATAAAGATCGTGTTCTTCACTGTTATGTAGTCTTTTCCATTCACCTCTCTCTATTCGTCTCTCTTTTGTTCAAAAATTTCCCTAAGAACTTTATTCTCAAATACTCGTTATCTTTCCTCTTCCCATTAATAATATTACTTAAAAGGGACGTATTTCTATTTCCTAAATAAAGAAGAAAATATTCAAGCATTTATGACCCGAAAAGACAAAAAATATGACCATATAATTTAATAAATATATTAAGCATTCTGTGCTAATTGTTCATTCATACACATTTTTTTTCAATTTTCACCATAGAATGAGAGAGGGATTGTAGCGAGCCTGTCTTTCAAGGAATTTCCAAGATTAAAAAGTGACCTTCGAACAAGAGACCATGCAAATTGTGACTGTACATTATGTTGATTATTTAAACTTGGCTGAAGATGTATCCCCAAAATATGACTGAAATTTGACTTTGTTACAGAAAATAGAACAAACATGACCAGAAAAACTAAAAACATAAGAAATATGACTTTTAAGACCCAATACAAATCACTAAATTTTCATCTGAAGACCTATGTAGCCTGCAAGTTACTAAATCACTCGAAACTCAAAATAAATGTTTAAAAAATGGCGTGTCATAGGAATCTACCCCCTAATCATAATTAATACAATATTAACATATAATATATATTAAACTAACTCATTGGTACTATCAAACCCGTAGGTCCATGGCCGCACGTACATAAGCTCACCATGCACCCCTTTCTTGAGAAATAATTTACCTCTCACAATTCATGGTTAGTTATTCTCCCACTTCATTCTTGTCCTATCTATTGGGCACTTTCCCACCGGTTTTCCTACAAGGAGTTTCCATGTCAAACTTTCACTCCTCAACACATATTACATATATAATGTTCATACATGTAATTTTAAATCAAATTATTATATTCTGTGTTAATAAAAATATATATAAATATACAGTATTATTAATATTAGTATTGTAATCACGTAGACTTTCATGGCCGGAGTTGCTATGATGATCTTGATGAAGATTTTCGGGCTGTAGGCCGTGGTCGTGAGGCTTGTAGTTCCCCGACGTTGTCTCAAGACAACCCTTGAGGATGCCAGGCGCAGTCTCTGGCGAAACGTCGGGGAACTACAAGCCTCACGACCACGGCCTACAGCCCGAAAATCTTCATCAAGATCATCATAATATTAGTATTGTTATCATTCCTGTTATTGTTGCGATTATTATTATTACTATTGTTATTGTTGTTACTAATATTATTGCTGGCATTATTCGTATTATTGTTTAGTATTATTAATATCATTAATGTTATAATTCCTGTCGTTTTGATTAATATTATTATCACTATTGTTATTGTTGTTACTATTGTTATTACTATTTAGGGAGAATCGCCTGGGATCTATTATTTACCTCAGACCGAAAAAGCTTTCCGATTTAATTAAAAAAATAATAGTGAAATAACTCCATATTTTCTATCATTTCACAATCCATTTCAGAAAAAAAAAGTCCTTTACACGCTATTGACTCTTTGGAAAATACCCTTTTTTTTTAATTCAGTGATATTTTCAAGTGAACGACAGCTAGATATTTAACTAAGAGCCACTGTACCTTCAGCCGGAATAAAAAATGTTCCCTTCTGTCTTAATATAATTTTTTGTGCGTTTTGTCGTACTTACAGCAATGGTGTCCATGATTGAAAGTTCAACTTCCTACATTTCGGGGTTGCCAACCTAAATAATTATACTGTACTAAAATAACTATACTGTAATATTACATATTACAAACCACGTGTGGCAAGTAAAACCACTGTCCTCTATATATACTACATACAATGTAAAAATATCCAAAAAGATAGTGTTAATATACATTATACGAAACATATCACTGCATTTTAAATGAACTTCATTTGAAACAATATAAAACAATAAATATGTACTTGTCACCATTTTATCACTAATTGGTCTCACGGGTTCCTGTAGTTTCAACTAATAAACATTGCCCAATTATTTAGTTAACTGTTTATAATGAATGCAAATATTTCCAACAAAGATGTTATTATTTTACTATTATCTATAATTTTGAAAACACCATCGCGCAAAAAATTTGTACAACGCACGTTTGTTGAATGAAATGTTTTACAGATCCCTTTTTTCACGATTCTTAAAAAACCACTTTCCAACCTCGCATCGGAATATTATACTGATGTTCCGCTTTGCAAAAAAACTTGTAACAAAAATAATATGCTTACATAATCTCAAAAAACAATTGAATCCAGCAAAGGGGAACCAACGTATTTTATTTAGTGTTTTTGCGTCAGATATATTTCTATAATCCAAATAACCTACCAATTTATTTTCCAAAAGAATATATAAAAATAAATTTATGGTCATACGTAGAAATAAGGTGTCCCATTCAAACCTCCCACATTTTAATTAATCATAACTAAGAAAGTATGAGGAATTATTAAATGAGGCAGTATTAAACGAAACAGAAACTCAAATAATTTTCATTGCCACACATTAAAACATTATATAATGGAAATGGACAATTAAAAACAAATTATGAAGCTTTTAAGAAATGGCTGAATTCAAATTCTAAATGTTTTAAGTTTTTTCACAATTATTAGTCTCCTGCAGTTATTTTTATGCAATAGCAAGTTCTCTGCACTTATTTTCTTTACAAAAAATGTTGAAAGAAGAACTAAAAAGGGGGAAAATATATTTTGAGAACCTATACATATATAAATATGCCGCATTTTATTATTATTATTCGAAATTGGCCTAGAGCCTTAAACCATGAAGTGATTATTATTATTATTATTATTATTATTATTATTATTATTATTATTATTATTATTATTATTATATTATTAAATCTCCTGGAGTCAGGGAATATATTTATACATGAAGGAGAAACATCTACAACCAGGAGATTGGATGGACCGACAAAATTGGCTATTAGGAATCGGACGATGTCGAAGACATTAATCAACCGATGATCTATCTATTTATTATTATTATTATTATTATTATTATTATTATTATTATTTATTATTATTATTATTATTAAATCTCCTGGAGTCAGGGAATATATTTATACATGAAGGAGAAACATCTACAACCAGGAGGTTGGATGGACCGACAAAATTGGCTATTGGAATCGGACGATGTCGAAGACATTAATCAACCGATGATCTATTTATCTATTATTATTATTATTATTAATATTATATGTTAGATTTATAAAAATTGTCAAAATATGCATTTATATGCAACTTAGAACTGTGCTTAACAAAGTCTGTAATGCGGAACAGTGTAAACTTTTTATAAGAGAATTCCTCAAGTCGAATGTATGGTTCCACATTGCTGGTTTACATAAATACTATCTTATTTTAATATAATTGAATTTAATTATTAAGTAAAAAAGCTTAAATGATTTTATGTGAATATTTACAGGGTATATTGAAATGAATAGTGCAAACTGAAACGGTTGAAAGTATACGATAATAGAAGCAAGAAAGTTCTAGTAAACATGAGTCCACAAATGAAATATATGCGAGATAATTGCAAATATGTGGTTACAAGCCGCCACTGACTTCATTAAGAAACATCGTCCTATATCCATCCATAGTAATTCTGCCCGAAGGCAGGTCTTTCAGTGCAATCATAGCATTTTCATGCTATGCTTTGCAGCTTTACTAGGGAATTGTAGGTGCTTTCCACACCGGTGAAGGCTGATGATGATAATGATAAGGATGATGATGATGATGATGATGGCCATATGATTTCGGGGACCGTTTGGGCCTTAAAGTTTTCCTGACATTTGTCTTACAAGTGAGGAAAAACCCCGATAAAAACCTCACCCAGAAAAACGGTCCCGACCGGGGATCGAACCCGGGCCCGCTGCGTGACAAGGTAGCACGCTACCTCGAGACCACAGCGGTGGACTATCGTCCTATATACTACAAATTAATTTTTAAAGCAGGCCTTTAATTTTATTGTCATTCTACGTTGCGTAAAAATTGACTCATAGCTTAACCTACCAAGGAACAAAATAATTCACATGTTATATAGTAATACTGTACACTCGTACCTCTTAAAGCAGATGTTCAAAGTGTCGTCCTTGCATCTGGCTGCAATATTGCAGTCTCCGCAGTGAATTTCGATATTTTATTTTCAACGCTGGACGTCAGTGGCGGCTCATAACCATATATTAGCAATAATAAATCTCGCACACGGTTTGTTTGCGGACCCATGTTTACTGGAACTTTTTTGCTTCTATTACCGTATACTTTCAACCGTTTCAGTTTGCGCTATTCATTTTGATACACCATATATATATATATATATATCCATAGTAATTCTGCCCGAAGGCAGGTCCTTCACTGCAATCATAGCATTTTCACGCTATGCTTGCAGCTTTACTAGGGAATTTAGGTGTGGTAGCTTCCCGTTGCTTTTCACACCGGTGATGGATGATGATGATGATGATGATGGCCATATGATTTCGGGGACCGTTTGGGCCTTAAAGTTTTCCTGACATTTGTCTTACAGGTGAGGAAAAACCCTGATAAAAACCCCACCCAGAAAAACTGTCCCGACCGGGGATCGAACCTGGGCCCGCTGTGTGGCAAGGAAGCACGCTACCTCGAGACCACAGCGGTGGACACATATATATGATGTAAAAAATCCGTATACAAACTTCGAGAGTTTGTAACTCTTTGTTATGAGAAAAAAAAAACAGGTTCTCCGTTTTCCGCTAGAGGTCCTTGTAGGTTGGATGATTTCACGAAAAAATATAAGATAATTTCCTCTACCAAGTCGGTGAGTCAGAAGAAACAGTCCAATCAGATGATCGTGAACAATACCAGCCCACACATTTATGATAAATATGTGATGATGATGGAATACACGAGTTGCCTATAATTACTGTGTTTATCCAGGGACATGAACACTACTGGCAGTAATGATGGCCTTCCAATGTCAACCAATACAAACATGTTGCATACCAAGCAGTCAAAACTACAGTGAACGGTGGCCTAAGGGAAGTCCAGCGTCAAATCCTTCAAGGATCCCTAGCGGAGTCCTCTACAAACTCTCAAAGTTTGTATACGGAATTGTTTAAACCCTATAAACTGTTAAACTGAAGAAACTCAATTTCTGATGCCAACTTATTGAATAGTTTCGAATTTCGATGAGAACAAATCATGCTTAACTCAAACTTATTACCTATTTGCATATTGTTGAATAATTTGACTCCAATTTAAATATCTACCTAATAATTTTAATTACTTTATTAATATACAGGTATTTGATAAATTAAACTAATGTAACTTATAGGGTGCATTGCTAATTTAAGGGCTAATTAAATACAATGGTATACATTGCGACGAAACAAACATGGCGAGAGTTAGTTTCGGGCTTCAGGTAAGCCCCTACTTCTAATGATGGGATTTCACTGATTGTTTAATAATATTTTAATAGCATATAGTGAGTTTCGTTGTGGAACATAGAAAATTGCTACCATTAGAGCGATTTTTAAATTTCAGTTTCAGGTAAACTCCTATAACTTAATGGTCGATTTGCTGACTATTTAACTCATGCCCCAAATGGGAGTCAATGACCAATCACGTTTCAATTAATTTTGTTTTACAACCAATGACAGTCTTGTTTCACCTAGCTCTTTATCGATTTATCTTTACCAGCTCCTTCTTTTGTGATAAAGAAAGCTCCTCCTTTTTAATATTCTGAACAGGTCAGAGTATTAATTTGCAGTGACTGACTCTCCAACAAATATATTGAATATAGCAAATAATGAACAGATTCCTTCGAACTACGCATTTGATAATAATTGTGTGTTGAATAATTGCGTTATTAAATAATGATTTTACTGAGTTGTTTACTAAAAAATAAATTAATTATCTATAATGTTGGTTAAAATATAATATACAGTTTGATGTGTTTATTTTTTTCTCCACTAGGGTGCATTCTTACAATATTGCGATCCAGTGGGTTATCGCTGATTGTGATCTTATTTGGCAGTAGTAAATGATCAAGTTGCAGTGAATAAAGAAATGAATCACAACTAAACATTTCTGATTTATTTTCAAACATCGCCATTTACATTAAATATATACATATTTTAAAATACCGGTAATTATATTTAAATAATGATTTTCTGAATAAACGAATTGATTTTATTTGTTACTCGTGAATGTATCGATGATTTATAAATTACTCGTGACATTACTTATGATACATGAACTCGGCCTTACTTTTTTCATTAATTTCTATATGTCAAGTTTGGTTTCGATTAAATAAGAATTGCTGCTGTTAGAGCGTTAACGGATATATATATATATATATATATATATATACATACATACATACATACATACATACATACATACATACATACATACATACATACATACATACATACATACACACACACACAACATTTCAAAAACTTTTAATGAGAACAACCTGAATAGCTTCATTACTTCCGAATTCGCTATAAAAGTATTAATAATGTATAAGATTTAGGATCTCGAAAACAATATCCTATCACCGCTGCGCTGTGATTTTGGGGTAATATCGTTATCTCATTCGCTGCGGCCGGGTGAGAACAAGTTTCTTGGGTGAGATTTTTTCAGGGCTTTCTTCGCCTGTAAGACAAAATTTAATGTCGGCAAAAAATTTTAGGTTCAAATAGTTCCCGCACATCATTTGACAATTTATACTCATCCAAAGCGACTGGAAGCTTTTGAGATGTGGATATGGAGAAGGATGGAACGTATAAAATGGACAGACAAAATAAAAAATAAAGATGTGCTAAAGAGAGTGAGTGAAGGAAGAACAATGCTAGAACTCATAAAAAAGAGGAAAAGAAATTGGATTGGCCACTGTCTAAGAAGAAACTGCCTACTGACGGATGCCCTAGAAGGAATGGTCGACGGAAAAAAAGTGAGAGGCAGAAAATTACATCAGATGATAGACAACATTAAAATAAATGCTTCTAATGATGTTTTTATTATTGATTTAACACTTCTCAATGAAAGATACATTATATTTGAAGAGAAAAATTTTCGCCTAGACCGGGACTCGAACCCGGGACCAAATATAATGTATATTTCATTGAGAAATGATAAATCAATAATAAAAACATCATTAGAAGCCTTACTAGCTTTATAAAGTAATGTTAAATTCCCAATAAATGTCTTCTTAACTAAGAAGCCGCCATTTGCAAAGATAAAAGCAATTGTTTCAAAAGCATTTGGCGATAGGGAATTACAAGGTATATAAGAGAAAAAAAATTTTCGTCTAGATCGTAACTCGCCTCGGTAGCTCAGTTGGTAGAGCACTTGGCCCGGAAAGCCAAGGGTCCCGGGTTCGAGTCCCGGTCTAGGCGAAAATTTTTCTCTTCAAATATAATGTATCTTTCATTAAAATAAATGGTTTGTATGCGGAATAAAAAGGAAAGCTGAGTTAAGAAAAGAGTGGAGAATGCTGAGTTTGCAGTGAAAGACCTGCTCTTGGGCAGAACACTATGTATGTTCATCACGTTCGCCTTGTTTAAGTAAGAATGTGTGAGTTAATTGTTGTATCGTCTTCTATGTTCATGCTGTCTATAAGGAGACCCTGTATTGAGCTGAGCACTCATACGGCAATTCTCTCCATATCCTTGAGTGGTCAAAAAAGTATGTGTGTGATCCAAAGGTTAAAAAGAAACCCTATCTCGACTGACATTGCCACTGAAGGCCAAAGACCGGGTGGCACGGAACACACAAAAATTTCTCAGATGGAGGGAGAGGTTAAATTAGGAATAATAATGAAAGAAACAATAAGGAATTACACAAAAGCCGATCCTTATTATAATATAGAGTTTATTGCTCTTTTTTGTCATATAATGATTGAGACAACCATTTTAAAACTAAACCTGAAGTGGGGAATTCCCCAGCCAATTATGTAATGACGTAGTAAGGTCAAACACCCACTAAGGAAGTTTCATTCTCATGACATTAAATTACAACTTGCATCCACTCGAGTAATCACTTCATCCGCAGAAACTGGATTTTAAAACCCCGCCCTGCCATTAATCTCACTTATCTCAAGCAGAAGGATATAAAGGAACGAAATAGAGATTTTTTTTATTTTATTCTGGTAGAGTTAAGACCTTTTATTCCTCACAAACGTGAAAGTGCATATTTACAATAAAATTATATATTATTTATTCCTCTTTGACTTAACGGCTCTTAGAGTCTAACTTCAGCCACCCCATTCTGGGTTATCTTGACCAATGTGATACATTTATGCTTATTTCCCTACAAATGTAATGAGTAGCATGTGGTCAGCATGAAAGACGGTTAAATTTTGCTCAGTGGCCACTTTTTCAGGCCTGAGATTATTTTATGAGTCTGAAAATCTTCAGACTCGGGACCCACAGCTTAATGTCCCTCCCAGAGGACTAGTCCCATGGATTTTACAATATACAAATTACAATAAATATTAAAGCAGTCATTAAAAATTGCAAAGGATATGCATGTAGCCTACTCAAGACATTTTAACGCTAAGCATGTAATTATAATAATAATAATAATAATACAATAAATTAAACGGGAAACACCAATTAATACATGTACAATACACGTAAAGGTAATAGCAAATAATATATGCCTAAATGTATATTTCTTTAAATGATTCTAACGTCCGGCAGTCCTTTTCCTGTGGTATAGAATTGCAGTTGCGGGAAGTGGTGATAGTATAAGACATGGAGTGATGAGATGTCCTATGTTCCCTTATATTAAGCAATATATTATGGAGTGATTGTGTGTTTAAATTGTGGTTGGAGGATAGATACTGGAAACGAGAGGCTAAATAATTGAGAGTCGAAGTATGTACACACTTAAATAAGATAACTAGACAATGTATTTTCTTCTATCTTTGAGATGGAACCATGACAATTCCTGGAAAAATGGAAAAATGTAGGCCTAATAATATTTTCAATATTAAATATGATCTGATATACACCTTATGAATATGCTGCAGTTTGTCTGTCGCTAAAATCGTAATGGTCAAAGTGTGGCATCACTTTGAAAAGCAGTGAAAGTGACAAAGGAGTTGAAGAAAGGATAGAATAGGAAAGGAAAGAAAAGATAAAAGCATTAAATTGTATAAGGATAGGAAAACGGTGGAGGGAAGAATGAAAGAATATATAAAGAGCAGCCCATAAAATGAAAGAAGAATGATAAGACGAAGAGAAAGAAATAAATATAGCCTCAGTGAAAGAAAAAGCAAAACAAGAATAAAAAGGAAGAAAACAAGGGAATGAAGAAAAATAAGGTAAATAAAGAAGGAGGAAGAGAGAAAAAGTGGAAAAGAAGAATGAGGAGAGTAAAATGTTCAATGAGGAAAGGAAGAAAAGGGTGTAAAGAAAAAGAGAAAACAGAAGTAAATCAAGAAAAACAAGGACAGAGAGAATAAGAAAAAGAAGAGAAGATAAAAAATTGTAGAAAACGAGGGAAAACGAAAAATAAATATGAATAGAAAGGTCCTTATGATAACAATAAGAAAGAAAAGTAGGAGATAGAGGAATAGAAAATAAACTCAAAATAGGAGAAGTCAAGAAAGAACAAGAAAGTGACTATAACCCACTAGGGCACGGATGTCCACCTGTGTCTACCCTACATATGCCAATGAGCAGCGACATATTTATTCTTCGGTCGCTGCCATGAATGATATAAGCATGACATCAAAATGATACAATATGCTTGCAGTGAAGGATGGCCAAATAAGTGTAAGTACATTCTACAACTGACAACAACATAGAACGGCCTAGTAATGTCTGTTCGACAATGATACGTAGAAAATGTTTCATTACGTCACAACGGTAGACGGGGGATTTAAGTGTCCCCCTTATTCGGTTGAGTTGCGCATCCATGCACTAAGGTTGTTTTATCCAATTTGTAAAAAAGATAGTTTTTTTTTTTTAGATTGTGATGTTCCTATATACGGTACTCATAAATAGTATACTGAAATAGGACAACAGACCTAGAAGACCTTGACCTTCCACCCGCATCCACATGTGAGGGGGGCGATCATCCAGCCACTATAGGGGTAACATTTAGTCAGCATGTCGGGTCTTGCAGCTGGCGCAGTTGGTTTTCTCAATATGATCCGCTACTTATTGTACCTATACAAATTCCTCGCAATGCTAGGTGGGCACCGCCCCGTACTGACCCAAATTCCATGAGAAAATGTCTTTCCCATGGAGACTCGAACCAGGGCAAGTTCCGCATCTCAGCTATCAAGAACTGATGCCTTAAACCACTCGGATACGGGCGCGAACTCCAATATCTGTTGTCAACCACAACAAATAAGACATAAAGAGCTTTTGCACATGGGATAAAGTCGCATCTGTTTACAATGCCAACATATACAATGCCGATAATAATGGTAACTCAGCCTATATCTTGAGTAAATAAACAGTATCCTTCAGTGGCGGCTATTCAGATAAAATAGTGGCGCCACTGCGCTTGTTATTATTACTTCTTCTTTACTTCCTGGTTTAGGCAAGAGATGCCTGTCTGTTTTTTAAAATCGTAATTTTATTTACCGATTTCGTATTTTGTCCACTCTTATCTTGCGTGCTCTACCTGTCATTGGCTTGAATTGCTTCACTGAATGCCAGTCACGTGGAGGCTGAAAAACGAAGCTATAATTTTCTATCTCAAAAGCAACTGCAATGTGTGATCTCTCAAAATCATGGCGTTCTGTAGCATTAAGCATAATTTTAACTTCCTTTTCAGCTTTTGAACTGATTAAATTACATTTTATAAGTACAGTACAGTGCCATAAAGTACAAGCCACAGGGATTGTAACATTCGTCGGTTCTTAGATTATTTTTATTATTATTCGCTTCAATGTATGAAAAAGTTTTGAATGGAGTGGTTATACGAGTAATACGCCTATCAAATTGCGTGTAGCTATTTAATAATGCCCGTTAATATAACTGTAGATAAAACCTCATAGTGACAAACAAGTGGATGTATGCTACAGAAATTATATGGACAAAGCCGCCTAGTTTTACACTCAGTTGTTAAAATAGTTTGATTTAATCGACATGATGTTGCATCAGCTTTCACCACAAAAATTGAGGACGCTAATGCTTGAATAAGAAAATATTTTAGGGAAGCCTCTACTTTCGTCATTTTTATGAGAATTTTTCTAACAGAAAATGAAGTATAGTAAAAGATGCATGTATAAATTCCTTAATTTAAAACAAATAATTATATTTAACATTTTAATCAATTAAAAATATTAATAAAACAGAATTTTAATTGCCTAATGGAGACATGGGTACTCCCTAGTGAGAATATCTTGATCAAGGCTAATTTAGTTAACTCTTATTTCCCTACAGATGCCAGTGAGTTACATGTGGTCAGCAAATCGCCTCAATGGAGGCATCTAATAAGGATCCAGGGTATAACTTGGAAGTGAAAGATCGGTTAAAATTTTGCTCAGAGGCACTAATTTTAGATTTGATGTTCTTTTACGAGCCCGATAATCTTCACTCGCGACCCATGACTTAAAATCTCAAAATCTCTCTCGGAGGACTTGTCATTTGGATTTTTCCAGCCTAAAAATCCATCGACCAAGGCCGGGTTTGAACCCACGACCCTTATGACTAGAAGCAACGAACATTACCATTATACCACCGAGGCCGATGTAGTAAAAGAGCTTCACTAATAATTTAAGTCATAAATTGCCATTGGTCTCCTTACTTTAGATCAACTCTGAACACTATATAAATTTCAAGATAAAAGGTTTTCTAGTAGTCTTTTCCCCAAGAAGAGTCCCTGTAATACACAATAGCATGTGTTTCCAGAGTTCAGTCTATTAATTTATTTTTACAAACCATTCCTGTTTGTAATTATTGGTCTAGGTAGGCCTATTTGAAATAATACATATCTATCACTTGAAAATTTCCCTTATTTGTTGTTAAGTGCCACATCATTCATTGATTATATTTCTTTATGTGACACGTATCAATTTCATTGGTATTTTCTTCCAATTACAGTGTCATAATGTCATTTAATAGCATGTGTATTTTCAATTTTAGTAACCTCTCACTATCATCTAATAATACATCATCAACACATACCAAGAGCTGTATTTATTGATATAGATATATCATTTCATCAGGATAAATTATATCTTTTTATATATTTTTATCACTCCATTGATGTTGTATATCTATTATGTTATTTAATACACAAGTGATCTTCTTGGTGATAAAATATTAAAATATATATACAGTCAATATGCCCATTTCACCAATTATGTTTTAAAATGGTCAAACAAGTTTCTACAGCCAAGCTGTCATTCTCAAGACCAGATATTGACTGAAGACAAAATTGATAATAAATAAATAAACAAATTCAGTTAAAAAACAAACTACGTCACATGATGCAATCATTCATAAGTAAACAAAACATAATAAAAACTAATCCTCTTTTGTTTCAATTAAAGAAAAGAGGGCGCTGTACCAGTTTAAAACATTAATGGTGAAATGGGCAATTGACTGTATATATATTTTACTATTATGTTATATTTTTATAGCCTATCTCTTCTTCTTCTTTTCTTGATGGTTTAGGCCGAATGGTCTATTCTGGCCTCATTCCATCTCTGTGTTGGTCATTCAGGATCTTCCCCATCCTCTGGTTTATATGACAGAATTATTTTTGGTATTTGCGACTGGGTTGGTGTCCTGTCCATCTAAAACAATCCTTCGCTCAGAAGCCTCCTCACATAGGATTTTTATATCTGATGCATATTAATCTCTTGTGTCCTGTTAAACTTTGTTTGTAATGGTAAACTTAAATTTTAAGCAAATCAATAAAAGAACATTGAATTGTATGCCCTCTTTATCCTCCAACGATTTGATTGAATGCTCTAGTACAAAATTGAGTAATAGAGAAGATAGTGCAATCTCAATGCTATAACCCATTGTGATTTTTAAAAATATTTTAAAACTGTTTGTCATCCTCACTCTACTCCTTTAGACATGTGTGAATAAGTCTAACTTTTTAGGAATTCCAAATTTCAGCAGGATATATACATTTTCTTCCTCTTGATTACATCATATGTCTTTTTGAAGTTGACACACAGTTGATGTAAAGTGTGGTCATATTCCCTTTTTTTTCTTCCTAAAATTTGTTTTATACTAAAAGTATGATCTATTGTAGGGATATTTCCTTTAAATTCAAATTAATGATCTCCTATTAAGTTGTTAAAGTACAGGGAGTAAGTCTGGATACTAATATATTTATTAAAGAAGAGAAAAGATTGCCAGGTCTACTGAAGCTCCAGCATGTGCTATTCTTCTTGCTAAAGGAGGGTAAACAGTTCAACTTTTATATGAAGCTGAAAATGATGAAGTTGCCCTATAGTTGTTGTAGTCAGTTTTTCGCCTTTTTTATAGAGTGATATGATTATTTTAATTAATTTAGGAAGAATTGATTAACAAACCATTCTATAATAGAAGAGATACTGGTATTTATGTTTGTAATTTTCAATTTTGGTTCATAGACAAATGCCGAGAAGATAGAGAACATTATGAAGAATAAAATGTATTTCTTGAAGACAAAAATGTTTGCTTCAACTAGAATTTGATTTATACAAGAATTAATTACAAAAATAATTTAATAAAATACATTAATTAAATAAAAATAAAACATAGTTTTATTTGATTTTCATATTTATTATATAATTCAGTGACAGCTGCTTCGGTACACTGTAACTTCTTCAGACATGTTAACAAATTATGAATTGTGTTCCAACTGATCTAAGCACAATTCATAATTTGTTAACATGTCTGAAGTAGCTACAGTGTACCGAAACAGCTGTCACTGAATTATATAATAAATATGAAAATCAAATAAAACTATGTTTTATTTTATTTAATTAATAAATATGGATTTTCATCAAGTAAACACCAACTCAATTGATTAATAAGATATATGTTTGTTTTCAGATATCAGCAGCTGGTCATGATTTAGGTCGACAGCTGGCCCTTGAATTCTGGAGACATGGCTGCACTGTTGTGTGTGTGGATACAGACCAAAATGCTAACAATCTCACAGCTCATAATATTAACACCCGGGTAAATACAAACAATAAAATAATATAATTACCAAATATTTTCACATATTCCTCTCATTCATATATATATATATATATATGTCCTTTTAATTTTATATTCAAGCATTCAAAACATACACTGTATCCACAAATATAGTATCATACTTTAAACTACTACTACATCACTTTGGATAATCGTATCTAAATTAAATTGATGACAATCAAAAGAGAAACTCAAAATGTTTTTGCTATACTTCATAGACATTGAATGTGGCCCCCACGAGTGACGCTGCAGGCATTCACATTTAACCTGTCTACTAAATATCCAACAATGAACCCATATCAACTATGAAAAACATGATTAAATTTAGTAGTTTCTGTGTTGTTGTCCATTTTCCATTGTTAACATTCACAAAACTTTTTGAGTTTCTCTTTTGATTGTTACCAATTTCAGTTAGATACGATTATCCAAAGCAACGTAGTAGTAGTTTAAAGTATGATACTATATTTTTGGACACAGTGTATATTATTCATATATATTACATTCCTTTCCCTTTTATTTTAAATAGATTATCTCTTTAGACATAGAATAAACTCTTTATTCATGGAATAAACATGTATATGAACTCCAAACTTTTCTAAATTGGAGTAACATCTTTCCTAAATTGACTGATTCAAACATAACTGCAGTATTTAATATTTAAAGAAGTAACACAAGAAGGTTTATTTTAATTATTATGAGTTAGGTTTTTTGTGCAATTTTCAATGCTTCATCCCTTGTATTCCACAATGGGCTGGAATTCATTGTAACACTATATGTTTACCGATTGAGGGTCTTTCCACTTTTCAGCGGTTGCCCTTTTACCAGCCGGCTGCTGGTCCTTCACATCCACATGTGTCATATATATTACATTTCCTTTCCCTTTTATTTTAAATAGATTATCTCTTTAGACATAGAATAAACTCTTTATTCATGGAATAAACATGTATATGAACTCCAAACTTTTCTAAATTGGAGTAACATCTTTCCTAAATTGACTGATTCAAACATAAACTGCAGTATTTAATATTTAAAGAAGTAACACAAGAAGGTTTATTTTAATTATTATGAGTTAGGTTTTTTGTGCAATTTTCAATGCTTCATTCCCTTGTATTCCACAATGGGCTGGAATTCATTGTAACACTATATGTTTACCGATTGAGGGTCTTTCCACTTTTCAGCGGTTGCCCTTTTACCAGCCGGCTGCTGGTCCTTCACATCCACATGTGTCAATCACAGAGGTAGATGATCAACAGCCAGTGTAGGGGTGACATGTGGTTAGCATGCCGAGTCCCCCAGCCGTTATAGCTGGTTCCTCAACCTGGAGCCGCTACTTATTGTAGCTACCCAATTGCCTCACGATGCTGGGTAGGCACCGGTCCCATACTGGCCGAAATACCATGAGAAAATTTCTTCTCCCATGGAGACTCGAACCAGCGCAAGTCCCGTAGCTCTGCGCCAAGGCTTCTTACCTTAACCGCTCGGCTACGGCGCGGGACCGCCAAGTTTACCAAGTTTCTCAATAGTCTGAATCATGTTTTGTATTTCTAATATTTCTCCCATTTTTGGTTACATGGTTAATACTAAGGCATGAGTTTTTTTGGGAATCTGACAGAATGACAATATTTTTGCAATGTTGTAGCCAGGGGGTGGGGACAATGTTGTTAGCTAAAGCGATGAGATTAATGGAGCTTCCAATTTCAACCAAGTCAAAGGGATTAGTAAATATTTCTTCCAGCGTGTTTAATAAAAGGAGAACACCTGACATGTTCCACCTACGCCACTCATAGCCTCAGCTAAGAGAGATCCATCTGCATAAATATGTGTCCAGTTTTCAGAAGAGTAATTTGTGTGTATAGTTTCTAATACCAATACTTTTGCCTCATCAGGGGATATATCTCTTTTATTAATAGGAGCATTTAAGTTTAAATTGTGTTCAATGACAACATTATCAATTGGGTTGATATTCTCTTTATTTTCTAAGATCTCAGTTATTATAAAAGATGAAACCAGAACCAAAAAAAAAAACCCTTATGAGGCTTGATCCATGAAGCTAATGATGATGATGATAAAAAATGGTGAAATATGTGATAATATATGCTATTTCTTACAGGCTTGTGCCTATATATTGGACTAGGCAGGTTAGAAATTATGTTCCTTGCTTCTAGAACCAAATGTCACAGGTCTAAATTTGACCAAGGTCAATGGATTTTTTTAGATGGAAAACTTGAAGGAACAAGTCTTCAAGAAGGGTCTTTAAGCTGTATGCCCCATGTCTGAAGATGTTCAGGCTTGTAAAAGAACCTCAAGACTAAATAGAACCTCTGAACAAAATTTAATTGATCTTTCCCATCCAAGAAATATCTTAGTTGTCTACTACATGCATCTTTGAAGTGATGTGTTAACCATGTGCCACTCACTGACATCAGTAGAGAATAAGCATAACTAAATTATGCTTGGTTTAGTAACTCCCAATAGGGAGTGCACTTGTCCCCACATGGGGTTATATAGGTATAGACTAGACTAACTGCCTATATGGTGAAAACTTTAAACTCATCTGACTGATAGTTGATTTCTGGAAGTTTGTGTCAAAAATTTAATGTATATTTCTTAATAGAGAGTTTTTATTTTGCTAGCATCATCGCAATCTACAGAATACTGAAGAAACAAAGAAGGAACGTTGTATAGCTGCATATGCATATACATGTGACGTCAGAGATAGGATCCAGGTGGCGACATTGGCAAGCAGAGTGCAGCAAGATGTTGGTCAGGTGGATATTTTGGTAAACAATACAGGAATAAAGCCTTTGTTACATGTTGAACCAGCAAAGGCAGTGGATGTTGTCAATGTAAACTTGTTGTCACACTTCTGGGTGAGTCATTACACTATTCTAAACATGTAATATTTCTGTAATCCTAATCACCTCTACTATTCCCTTCAGCATCGTCACCAGACTTAGGATTTTTAGTGCAATTTTCATGATAAAAAAGGTTCTGGAATAAGAAAAAAGTGGAGGAAAAGGTGCTCCTCCTTTATAGTCCATAGCGGTTATTTATTTTTAAAAAAGGGTAATAGTAAAAAAGGGTAAAGCAGGGGATTTTTTTTAACCCACTGCTGTAATCTAGTGGTAATGCAATTACGATCTCAGAAGAAGTGGGTCCTGGTTTGATTCTCCAGTCAGGACAACTTTTCTAGGTGAAGCTTTCTTTTTTTTTTTTTTTTCCTTCTTCTGTGATTTTTTCTCAATTGAAAGACAAATGTCTGAAAACATTAAGGCCCTAATAGTTCCCAAACACCATCTAGCTGTCACATCATCATATCATATTTGCCTTTATTATGAATATATGAGTGAATAGTGTGTCTTGTCTTAAATGTCCATATTGTCTTGGAGGTGTCCTGGCATTCAGCTGAACACTCATCCAGGAAGGCCCTCTGTGTCCTTGAGTGGAAAAAAAAAAATATGTGTGTGGTTCTGTGGTCAAGAGTTTAAAATCCTCTCCTGACAGGTCATCTACCTGAAAGGCTCATGTAGTGCGGGGCATGTAAATGTACTACAAAGGGAGAGGTTATTAAAGTAAGGAGAGCAAAGAAAGAAAGTGGATATTTTTGTAGGATGATTTAATATTTATTTCTAAAATTGTTGTTAATAACACTGAGCAACAAAAAAAGAAACTTTTTTTTGTCTCAGAAAGAAAAATATGTGATTCTGATAGTATTTTTTCTCCTGAATTCAAATATGATATCGGTTTTTCTCCATCATGCAAGGTTTCCGAGAGACAGGAATTTATAATTTCAAACACTTTAATAGTTTCTACATTCATAACTACACAATATTCGAACATTCGGACTCACCTAGAAAGTAAGAAATGACGATTTTCTGCTATATTTCGCTTGTGGACCATCCCTCTTGATGGTCCAACAATAATCGGCCAGCATATTAGGATTCAATTTGCCTTGATCTCTCTTTTCCATAGCTAAAATCTCCTGAGTTAGCTCATTTGATTTTATTTACAACGGACAAATGGACAAAAAAATGTTTATTAAAAAAATAATTATTTAAATCCATTAATTGAAATTGAAATAAAAAAAACTGTGGGTGATGGAGAAATTCCAAATGCATATTTGAAAACACGATAAAAAACTGCATTAAGTATGACTATTAGTACTGATGAGACAAAAATCATGTTGACGAGTGTAACCAGAGTGTATAGAACAAGTCAGTGAATTAAATTACCTCAGTTGTAATCTCTCCTACATAACCTCCAAGGGTGTTGACACAAAATTAGTCAAATTCCAACAGATTTTAGGTATAATAAAATCAATGCTGCTAAGAAAAGTCAGACAAGGGAAAATTTTGAAATTCTATAAAACAAGGCAGTCCCAAATTTTTCATATGTATCAGAAACGTGGATTTTGACATCAAATCAACTCCATAGAATACAAGCAGCTGAGATGAGATGGCTACAACCCCTAATGGGTATCATAAATGAAATGTTGACATCCAAGAAGAACTGAACAACACAGCCATCATTGAAATTATAAACGTTTATCTTTAGGCATCCATGTTATGTATCTAAATATCTTGATAGAATACTTACAAAACTATTTACCTACAGCCCTAATGGGAGGAGAAATCTTGAAAGGCCAAAGAAGAAATGGAGATACCAGCTTACCTGAGGCAAAACAGGCCAGATAGTTTGTTTTTTATGAATAATTAAAACTATATTATATAAAATACATTATTAAGTAAATTAAATACTATATTTCACTATATTGGTATTAATAGCTCCAACAGAAACAGATTTACAGTATTCTATACACAATTTTAATATAATTGCAAAAAGGTACAATATGGAAATCAATACAAAGAAAAATAAAGTGATGGCCTTTAGTGGGAAATAGTCTAAGTGTACCGAAATCAAGTTTTCGATACATGGATTACGTCATACTGCGCAACCTATATGTCATCGTGCCTCCATTTCTTCTGTGAACTTAGTGAACAGTGCCAAATTCTCTCCTACATACTCCCCCTTTCCTTTATGCGCCGTGTTCTATCGCGCATCCTCCTCTCTCCTAGTGAACCCTCAAATAAGCTGCGCTTACTAACATCAATGTCATCATCTGTTTATTAATCAAGGGGTCAAGTCGATATAGGTCGGAGGAGCTTGTTTTGTTTATTGGTCCCTTAAGCCAGGGTAGGGCCACAAGGACCGTGTACCCTAGCCATTGGCAGAACTAGTGTGTGTGAAAGAGAGTACGTATGTTTCATTATTATTGTTTTGTTTAGATGACCGATAAGGTTATTGTTTCTTTTCTCAATTTATTTTTCAATGTCAAACTAATTATCTTTTATTATTTGAATGTTATATTTGACTGTTTTTTTTTTGACTCTTATTAAATATAAGTTACCAGCTTTTAGTTAACTTCTGTCTATTGATTTAGTAGCTAGTCATGTCAGATATGTGTATAAAGTTCCAAAGGTTTCTCAAGCGAATATGATTTCCTCTTTCCTTGAAACTTCCACGATTGTAATCTGTATAGCTTACAATATATTACATGCTTAACAATTTATTGAGGAAAGGTGAATTAATCTTTGCTTTTTATGGGCCCGGGTAAAGATATGTTAATTTGAGCAATCTATGTTCTCAACTCAAGGTAATTATCAACAACATTGGTACGATCCAGCACCGACGCAGTGCATAAGAAAAATTTTTTGGACGATGAAATTTTAGAATGAGTAAATGAATTTAATTATTTGGATTATAATTTAACATTTCAAGATGATGCTGATATATCAAAGAAAATCACAAATTTCACAAAAACAATGGGGATAATTAACAGTATAATGAAACCATCTTTATTACAAAATAACACAAGATTATGGCTTTATAAGTTTCTTGCAAAACCAGCATTAAGATATGGTAGGGAAGCATGGACAATACGAAGAAGAGATGAAAGCCTAATAACAGCAAATGAGGTGTGATTTATGCACCATACAACAGGCTATACAAAGTGTGACATCCAAAAAACCGCTGGCTGGAAAATTTCTCTTTGAGACCAGGCCACAGGACTTAATACTTGCACGGATAATGATGATGATGATTTCACTATATAAAAATAATTAAAAAGTAACACAAAAAGATGAGACAACATCTCATTTGTTGGTTTCTTTTGGAGAACTCTAATTTGACTTACATAGAAAAGGTATGCACCTAATAATCCTAAACCTAGTCATCAACATATGCCTCATGATACCAAACAGGCATTAAAATGAATTAATAAGCAGAACAATGGTCAAAGTTGATTTAAATCAGGATTTAACCGACCAAATGTGATCAAAGACATTAATGAGAATCAGCTGTGAAGAGTGATAAAAGTTAACACTTATATTACTGATTCTAATTACCTGACATTATCAGTGGCGGCTCTTGTTTTAACAAACTGGGGGTTCACTTGGCTATTATTAAAATTGTCTTTAATTTAATACAATGCAAAGATCGAAGAGTTTGTTCAAGTAGTAGCATTTGAGACTTATATTCATATGGTCTTGCGTTGAAACGTTAGTGTCAACCAATCTGACTAAAGACTTTCTCTTGGATATCCTCAATTGCTAAGGCAATTGCTGGCTTGGAATTTAATTACCTGGACCCAATTCATCATATTCACAATTTCAAGGTTTCATTAAAAAGTAAATAATAAGTAAATAGATGCTATGTGACATTACATGTTAAAAGCTTCTATAAATAACAAAAAGATTAAGCATAAGCGAGAATAAAGTAAAAGTAAAGTGATCCCACAACAGGCCCGGAGGCCCTTGGGGTAGTAGGAGGTTAAGGCTCCCACTTTTTCTAGACAATCGGCACTTGATGTCAGCCGGGTTGTCAGCCCTGCGTGACGGCCGCCTTTACCCCAGAACAAGCGCCTGGTACTCATTTCCATTAGAGGCTGAGTCGACCCCAGGGCCATAGTGCCGCCAGAAGTTTTTGGTCAGTTTAAAAATCCTGACCGCACCGGGACTTGAACCCTCGACCCTCCGGCTTGTAGCTCAGTGCCTTAAAAGTACTTAGGAAAAATGTTGGACTAAAGAGGAGATGAATAGATAGATGAATGGAGAAGACTACATGACTTTAATGGGAAGTCAGATATAATAAGAACAGTTAACTTAAGTCTCATAGACTGCAATGGACAGGACATGTGTCATGAATGGGGAGTGAAAGAAGGGCATGAAAAATCATAGTAGGAAAGCCAGAGGGAAGGTGCTCAGTATGTAAGTCAAGAATAAGATGGGAGAATAACATTAACCATGATTTGAGGAAAATAAATTATACAGAAGATGATTAAAAAAAATTAGCTCAGGATAAGGATGTATGGAGAGCTTATTTCTGTTTTGCCATGAACCTATGGGTTCAATAATGCCAGTGAGTTATTTTATGAAGCATAAACAATTTAAAAATCATGTAAAATAAACACCATTGGAACAAATTAAACATGTTTCTCTTGCCATAACAGTACTAAGAACACAGGACTCTTGGATTGACTCATTAGTTTCCACCAGAATTTATGTATCACTGGTTATTCCACCACGGACAAGAGACATGAAAATAAGCTATTTTCCCTTACATCTCACAACTATTTGAACATAACAAACTGGTGTCAGGGGGTTATAAAGAGAAAATACACTTCTAAAGCGTGCCTACTTGAGATTACTGTGGCAGAAATGAACAGTTAATTCAAACTATCTGGTTATTTAAGTAACTTGCTAAATAAAGTACAAATACACTGTTTGTCATTACAACTTTTCACTATATTTAATGAAATAAATGTTTCTGGGGATTCAGTGAACCATTGAACGTATAGGACGTGCCGCCCCCGGAAGTTATTACAATTTGTTGTGCTAATTAAGGGTATTTTTAGCTTTTGCCACATGCACATTCTAATCCTGATCTTTACGACTAGTAACTTCCTAACAATGCTAGTTATCTCCAAGAATAAACAAATGGACACTTTTCATCTAGCAACTATGTGAAAAATTTGTGTTAAAATTTTAGTTTTTGCATCTGAATATCTGTGCATGGTGTGCTTTCAGTTAAAATTCCTGTTTCAGATGGTGCTTGCTTTCTTACCAAGTATGGTTAAGAGAAATGAAGGACACGTCGTAGCCATTTCATCTGTTGCTGGTTTATGTGGACTAGCAAATAAAGAACCACATTCTACCAGTAAATATCCAGCAGCAGGTATTTAATAATTATTCCATGATACTATTAGTTTTCAGGTATTTTGAAATTCACAATGGGTTATAGTAAGGAGATGCGCTATCTCCTCTGTTATTAAATTTTGTTCTAGAGCATGTAATCAAATCTTTATAGAATAAAGAGCATGTACAAACAATGGTATTAATCGCTTTTGGTATATGCTGATGATATAGCATTATTAGGCAATAGTGAGGAAATATAAAGTCAACACACACACACACATTCATCAAATAACATTAAGAAACTGTTAATATCAATAAAAATAAATGTTTGATCAGACATACAAATAGTGATGGCTGAAAAATAACATAGCAGTTACTTTGTCACAGTAAATGCAGAATAAAAATAACATGTTATCAAGTAACGAAATAATGAATAATGAGTACAAACATTAAATTCACCAAAGAAATAGAAGACAATAAACAAATACCTTTTTTGGATCTTAAATTGGTCAGAAACGAAGAAAAAGAAAAATTGAATTCAAGATTCATAGGAAAGAAACTCATATGGAAAATTTTATAAAATCAACAGGGTTCAATCCAATTGGACATAAATTAGCAGCATTTTAATAGTTTAACTCATAGATTGGTAAACTTACCCTTAAACGAAGAAGATTTCAAACATGAGAAAAAACACATAATCAAAGTAGCAAGAGAAAATGGGTTTGATGAAAAAATGGTACATAAAAGGATAGAGAAGTATAAAAAACAAAAAATGATAAACAGAAGTAATCTTGAAAAAGAAGAACCACCTATGAAAAAATATAAGAAATTCACATATCACCCCTGGGTACATAATAAATTTCAAAATATATTTGAGAAGTTTAATATTAAATTACTTACTTACTTACTTACTCACTGGCACTATCGAACCCGTAGGTTCATGGCCGCGCGGACATAAGCTCTCCATACATCCCTATCCTGAGCTAATGCTTTCTAATCATTCCCTGTATAATCTACTTCCCTCAAATCAAAGTTAATGTTGTTCTCCCACCTCATTCTTGGTCTACCAACTGGGCGTTTTCCCTCTGGCTTACCTACAAGAAGCTTCCATGCACATCTTTCATTCCCCATACGTGCAACATGTCCTGCCCATCGCAGTCTACGAGACTTAACTGTTCTTATTATATCTGGCTTCCTATAAAGACCATGTAGTTCATTGTTATGTAGTCTTCTCCATTCACCTGTCTGTTCATCTCTCTTTGGTCCAAAAATTTTCCTAAGAACTTTATTCTCAAATACTCGTAATCTCCTTTCCTCCCTTAAAGTAAGAGTCCATGTTTCGCACCCATATAATATAACTGGTAGAATAATAGTTTTATAGCTTAATGTTTTTTGAAAGGAGTTGGGACATCAAAAGTCTCTGCAATGCATAATAGCATGCATTTCCAGAATTGAGCCTATGTTTAATTTCTTTGTGCGTCTCATTCCTATTTGTGATTATTGTTCCTAGGTATTTGAATTCAGCCACTTCCTCAAAATTTCCCTCATTTGTCATTAGCTGTCCATTTCCATTATATACTGAATTTCTACCTGTGACCATATATTTAGTTTTACTGATATTTACTTCCAGTCCTAATTTCTTAGTGTTACTCAATAGTGTGTGCGTGTTGGCCTTTAGTATCTCCTCGCTATCGGCCAATAGTACTACATCATCAGCATAAACTAACAGCTTATTAATACCATTCAGTTGTAAGCCTTCCTCATTCTCTAAAGATTTAATGGCATGCTCTAGTACAAAATTAAATAGTAGAGGAGATAGTGCATCTCCTTGCTTCAACCCATTCTGGATTTCAAAAGTGTCTGAAAACTGTTTGCCTACACGCACCCTACTATTTGAGCCATTTAGACACATTCGTATAAGTCTAACTAACTTTTTAGGAATTCCGAACTCCAGCAGGATACTATATAACTTCTCCCTCTTAATTGAATCATATGCTTTTTTGAAGTCTACATATAGTTGATGTACAGTGCCATTATATTCCCATTTCTTTTCTAAAATCTGTCTTATACTAAAAATCTGATCTGTTGTAGACCTGTTTCTTCTAAATGCACATTGATGATCTCCTAGAATGTCTTCAATGTAGGGAGTAAGTCTGCTTACTAATATATTTGTAAGAATTTTGTATGAAGTTGAAAGTAATGAGATGCCCCTGTAGTTGTTGCAATCAGTTTTATCTCCTTTCTTATAAATTGGTACGATAATTGATTCCTTCCATTCATCTGGAAGAGCTTCTTTTTCCCAAATCATACTAAGCAACCAGCGTATTTTGTCTATCAATTTTTCTCCTCCTGATTTTATGAGTTCTTGCTGGGATCTCATCTGAACCTGATGCTTTATACATCTTCAATTTTTCAATCGCCATTTCAACCTCTAATGCACTTGGCTCTGCGACTAGCATTTCTGCTGTCTGTAACTTAACCTCCTCAATGTCCTGTTCTGTATGTACATTTAATAGCTGATTAAAGTAACTTTTCCATCTATTTAATATACTCCTAGAATCTGCAATCATATCCCCATTTTCATTTCGAATTATGTTTGTTCTAGCCTGAAACACCTTTCTTCTCTATACTAATTCCCTGATATAATTCTCTAATGTTCCTATTTTTTGCATTCATCTCAAGATCATTAAATCTTCTCTCTCAAATATTCCCTCTTTTTACTCTTAGTAACTTAGTGGTTTCCCGTCTAATACTACCCAATTGCTCTAAATTTACCTCATTTGGCTCGTGTAACCATTTAATTTTGCTAGTTTTCTTTTCTTTACAATGTTGGCACATTCCTCATCAAACCATTTCTTGTTTTGCCTCTTTTTAAACAACCAATGCTTTCTGATGCTGACAATTTAATAGTATCTCTTATAGCCTCCCATTCTTTATTTATATCAGGTTCTTCTTCGTTTGCCACATTGTCATCTGAAGATTCCAGTACTTCAAATCTATTAGCAATTTTGATTTGGTATTCTTGCCGCATTTCATCATTTCTCAAGTTTTTTAATTCATATTTTAACAGAATCATCTTTAGCATTCGTTCCTCTCATAAGCGATAGCCGTTGTCTGATTTTCACTCTGACCAGATGATGATCCGAATTGCAGTCTATCCCTCTAACTGATCTAATATCAATGATGCTACTGTGCCAGCGTTTATCCACTAATACATGATCTATCTGGTTCCGAGTTTCTCCATCTGGGGACGTCCAGGTGTATTTATGAATATCCTTATGCTGAAATGTTGTGCTCTTAACAATCAGATTCTTCGATGTGGCAAATGTGACTAATCTAACCCCGTTGTCGTTACTATCTTCATGAAGACTGAATTTGCCTATTGTTGGTTTGAATATATCTTCCCGCCCCACTTTTGCATTAAAATCTCCTATGACAATTTTCATATGATATCGTGAAAGGCTATCAAATAAGCATTCTAATTCTTCATAGAACTCATCCTTGATCTTGTCATCTTTATCTTCTGTGGGGGCATGTACATTTACAATTATAAAATCATGTCACCCCAAAAAATAACTACAGTTTAAATAAACTAATAAAAACCAACAAAAATGAAAAAACTGATAAAAATAAAAAGTCAGGAATATATCAAATTGAATGCATGGGTTGTGAAAAGATATATATAGGGAAAACAAAAAGAAACCTAAAAATTAGAACCAAAGAACACATAAGAAATATTAAAAATGGAGAAATTGAAAAATCTGCAGTTGCTGCTCATGTTTGGTCTGAAAAACATAATATAAATTCAGACACTAAATTATTAAAACAGTTAGAATATACAAAAGAGCTGACTATTTGGGAAAAAATTATATTCAGAAGAACAGAAACAGAGTTATGAATTTTGATATTCCGATGGAGGGTGACCTTGTTTGGTGGTTCTTTGGCCAACCACAGGATGGAGCTGACATCGACATCCAGGTGGTGCAACATAATGCAACATAAATAAAACTAGTCTGGGAAAGCTGACGATAAAACAGAATTGTTTTGAAACATGTCCAAGAACAAATCAACATTAATATTGAGGTAAGATGTCCAGACCAAAAATAATATAATGAATAATGAGTTGTGTGGGAAATCGTGACCTCCAAATATGTTAAATTGTTAAATGTTACTATTCTAGTTAGTAGTTACTGATGCCTTCCACCCCATCCGAGAGCACATCGCATGACACGGAAGGTGGGGAGGAGAGCACAGGATTGTGGGAAACGAAACATGTTTAAAAGTTGACACTTCAAACAGAATAACCATATTCTTTATGGTGCCAGATTATCAAATAAACTGTAAACTAATCTGATCTACATTAACTTGGTCATTTTCTCACCTTAATTTCCCCATTTTTGCTCATCTAATGAAATAATATATCTATAGGTAGATTACTGCCATAGAATAGCAATTTGTTATTTAAATATTTTAGGTTATGTCTCCAAACTAATCTGTTCAGATTCAATAGATTATCTCTTATACTTGAAGAGAAAAATTTTCGCCTAGACCGAGACTCAAACACAGGACCTTTGGTTTTCCAGGCCAAATGCTCTACCAACTGAGCTACTGAGGCGAGTTGCGATCTAGACACAAATCCTTCTCTTTATACGTTGTAATTCCCTCACGTCAAATGCTTTGAAACCGTTGCTTCTATCTTTGCATATAGCAACTCTTAGTTCAGAAGAGATTAATTGGGAATTTAACACTACTTTATAAAGCCAGTAGGGCTTCTATTGATGTTTTTATTATTAATTTAACACGTCTCACTGAAGGATAAATTATATTTGAAGAGAAACATTTTCGCCTAGACTGAGACTTGAACCTGGGACCTTCGGCTTTACGGGCCAAATGCTCTACAAACTGAGCTACCTTAGGATTTGCCTCGGTAGCTCAGTTGGTAGAGCATTTGGCCCGGAAAGCCAAAGGTCCCAGGTTCGAGTCTCGGTCTAGGCGAAAATTTTTCTCTTCAAATATAATTTATCCTTCAGTGAGAAGTGTTAAATTAATAATAAAAACATCAAGATTATCTCTTTATTAACTAAGTTTGTGTCCTAGTTCTGAGGGTTAAATTTTGGAAAAAACCCTTAATCTATCTAAGTCATTCCATGCCTCCTCTTCTATTGTTTCCATCCATTCAACCCCTCTTTTCTCAAGATTCTTTTCAGCCAATCTATTGATCTCTCTTCCCTACTATTATTCAGAGATCTTGCAGCTGAAGTCGCCTTTCTGTTCCCAATCTCAACCTACTCTATCAAGGACATTTTCTTCTTGAAGTACCTCTGAAGAAATAACTAATTTGACTTTTATGTACCATGATTTTCTTGATCTTCCACAAAGACCTCTTCCACCTGGTGTCTTTTGAAAGATTATTTATGTTGTCATTGTTGTGGCATCCTCATCAGGTATATATACCAATTTAACTGCCTCTTTTCAATTCTATCTATTCCATTCTCTTCTACGACTTTCGTCAATCTTCTAATTTCTTTATTCTATATTCTTTATAATCATTGTCTCTGCTCTCCTAATCTAAATTCCAGTACTTGTTTTGGTATCCTTCTGGCATTCATTCTTTTAATATGGTCATATCATCTCATTCTACTATCCTCCATTTCATCTTGTATTTTATCTAACTTCAAAATCCCACATTTCTGAAAGGGTTCAGAATTTGAATTATAACTGTTCAAGGCTAGAAAAAATGGTGATGTACAATTCAGAATTTTATAAAATAAAGCAAAATATCTTAGAGATAATTCCGATAATTTTAGCAGAATTATCACTAAGGTATTTTGTTTTATATGTTACGAATTTCTGCAAAGATACACCAACTCCATTAATTAAATTAATAATTTGGAAATTTTTTTAATAACTATTCTAAAGAGTAGCCAAATTTCTGTTGAATGACAGTTTTTGAAGCTGAATGCAGGCTTTCACGGCCGGTAATCATAATGTTGTGTGATTCCGGGTTCTGTGGCCGTGGTCCATAGTTGGTGTTGATACCAGACGTTTCGCCCTCAACTGCGGAGGGCATCTTCAGTGGCGAGTGCTTCTAGGCGTGTTTCCTGGTCGGAAGATCTACTTAGAGTGAGCTCTGCTGACGTTGTGGACGTTGTATTGATACTAGTGGTGGGAGCAGGGTGAGTGAGCGTGGCTCTTGCTGATTGGCTAATGGTCGTCTCCTTGTTGTCCCTAGTGTTGATGCATTTATTTTCTAGTGTATGGTACCAGGCCTTAGGCAATTTGATACCTTCCTCTTTTCTGTTAATATTTTCTTTATGCTTGTATATTTCTATAGCCTCTCGGTATAATCTAGGGAAATAGTAGGAAGTTGTGGCTAAAACTTGTGTATCATCGAATAGAATCTGGTGTCCATTCATAATGGCATGTTCTGCTACAGCCGATTTATCCATTTCTCCTTGTCTGCAGTTTCTTTTATGTTCAGATAAACGGGTGGCTATACTTCTTTTCGTGGTCCCTATGTATGGTTTACCACACGAACAAGGAAGGATCGATATACGCCGCAAGTGGAGAGAGGTGGCCGAGGATCCTTAGCTGAGCGAAGGCAGTCTTCTATTTTTCTTGTAGGTCTGTAAACTGTTTTTATGTTGTATTTTCGTAGGAGTTTTCCGATACGATCTGTGACTCTTTGTACATTTGGTAAGTAGGCTATGCTGGTTGAGGGCGTGTTATCCATTCTGACGTGCTGTCTTCGTGGATGTATGGTTTGTCTTATTTCCTTGGATGTGTAGCCATTTTTCTGGAAACAATTGAACAGATGGTGTTGTTCTTGTTTAAGGTGTTGTGGTTGGCATAACTTAGTCGCTCTGTCGAACAGTGTCTTAATGACACCTCGCTTTTGTCTTGGATGGTGGTTAGAGTCTTTGTGCAGATATCGGTCTGTGTGTGTAGGTTTTCTGTAAACTGTATGTTGAATTTCCCCATTGCCAGTCCTTATTATTTGAACATCCAGGAAAGGAAGTCTTCCATTATCTTCTTTTTCCATAGTGAACTGTATTTTGTTGTGTCTGCTGTTAAGGTGTTGAAGGAAACGTTCCAATTCTTCACTGCCATGTCTCCATACTACGAATGTGTCATCAACATAGCGAAACCAATGTTCTGGAGACTTGGGAGCTGTTTTTAGTGCTTCTGTTTCGAATTTCTCCATGAAAAAGTTCGCTACTACTGGGCTTAGAGGACTGCCCATGGCTACTCCGTCGGTCTGTTCATAGTAGCTGTTGTTCCATTGGAAGTAAGTAGTAGTTAGTACATGCCTGAATAAATTGGATATTTCTTCTGTGAAAATCTGTCTAATGTAGTCCATGGTCTCATTTACTGGCACCATGGTGAAAAGGGAAACCACATCGAAGCTAACCAGTATATCTTGAGATGTTACGTTTATATTCCGTAGTCTCTCAATGAAATGTGTCGAGTCTCTGATGTAGCTGTCCGTTTTTCCAAGGAGTGGTTTCAGAAGTCCTGTAAGATGCTTTGCCAGTAAGTAGGTCGGGGGAACCGATGGCACTGACAATTGGCCGGAGTGGAATGTTGTTCTTATGTATTTTTGGAAGGCCATAGAGTCTTGGAGGTTGAGCTTCGGATACGCGTAATTTCTTCTTAATTCCTTCTGGCAAGGACGATTGCTTGATAAGATTGTTGGTTTTTCGAAGAATACCGGATGTAGGGTCTCGCTTGATAGGTTTATATGTATCTGGTGTCAGAATCTCTATTATTTTCTCTTTGTATTCGTGTGTATTCATAACAACTGTAGAGTTTCCTTTATCGGCTGGTAAAATAGTGATATTATTATCATTATTTAAAGTTTTTAACTAAGAAGGAGAGACTAGCGCTAAAAACTTTAAATAATGATAATAATATCACTATTTTACCAGCCGATAAAGGAAACTCTACAGTTGTTATGAATACACACGAATACAAAGAGAAAATAATAGAGATTCTGACACCAGATACATATAAACCTATCAAGCGAGACCCTACATCCGGTATTCTTCGAAAAACCAACAATCTTATCAAGCAATCGTCCTTGCCAGAAGGAATTAAGAAGAAATTACGCGTATCCGAAGCTCAACCTCCAAGACTCTATGGCCTTCCAAAAATACATAAGAACAACATTCCACTCCGGCCAATTGTCAGTGCCATCGGTTCCCCGACCTACTTACTGGCAAAAGCATCTTACAGGACTTCTGAAACCACTCCTTGGAAAACGGACAGCTACATCAGAGACTCGACACATTTCATTGAGAGACTACGGAATATAAACGTAACATCTCAAGATATACTGGTTAGCTTCGATGTGGTTTCCTTTTCACCATGGTGCCAGTAAATGAGACCATGGACTACATTAGACAGATTTTCACAGAAGAATATCCAATTTATTCAGGCATGTACTAACTACTACTTACTTCCAATGGAACAACAGCTATATGAACAGACCGACGGAGTAGCCATGGGCAGTCCTCTAAGCCCAGTAGTAGCGAACTTTTTCATGGAGAAATTCGAAACAGAAGCACTAAAAACAGCTCCCAAGTCTCCAGAACATTGGTTTCGCTATGTTGATGACACATTCGTAGTATGGAGACATGGCAGTGAAGAATTGGAACGTTTCCTTCAACACCTTAACAGCAGACACAACAAAATACAGTTCACTATGGAAAAAGAAGATAATGGAAGACTTCCTTTCCTGGATGTTCAAATAATAAGGACTGGCAATGGGGAAATTCAACATACAGTTTACAGAAAACCTACACACACAGACCGATATCTGCACAAAGACTCTAACCACCATCCAAGACAAAAGCGAGGTGTCATTAAGACACTGTTCGACAGAGCGACTAAGTTATGCCAACCACAACACCTTAAACAAGAACAACACCATCTGTTCAATTGTTTCCAGAAAAATGGCTACACATCCAAGGAAATAAGACAAACCATACATCCACGAAGACAGCACGTCAGAATGGATAACACGCCCTCAACCAGCATAGCCTACTTACCATATGTACAAAGAGTCACAGATCGTATCGGAAAACTCCTACGAAAATACAACATAAAAACAGTTTACAGACCTACAAGAAAAATAGAAGACTGCCTTCGCTCAGCTAAGGATCCTCGGCCACCTCTCTCCACTTGCGGCGTATATCGACTTCCTTGTTCGTGTGGTAAACCATACATAGGGACCACGAAAAAGAAGTATAGCCACCCGTTTATCTGAACATAAAAGAACTGCAGACAAGGAGAAATGGATAAATCGGCTGTAGCAGAACATGCCATTATGAATGGACACCAGATTCTATTCGATGATACACAAGTTTTAGCCACAACTTCCTACTATTTCCCTAGATTATACCGAGAGGCTATAGAAATATACAAGCATAAAGAAAATATTAACAGAAAAGAGGAAGGTATCAAATTGCCTAAGGCCTGGTACCATACACTAGAAAATAAATGCATCAACACTAGGGACAACAAGGAGACGACCATTAGCCAATCAGCAAGAGCCACGCTCACTCACCCTGCTCCCACCACTAGTATCAATACAACGTCCACAACGTCAGCAGAGCTCACTCTAAGTAGATCTTCCGACCAGGAAACACGCCTAGAAGCACTCGCCACTGAAGATGCCCTCCGCAGTTGAGGGCGAAACGTCTGGTATCAACACCAACTATGGACCACGGCCACAGAACCCGGAATCACACAACATTAGTTTTTGAAGCCTTTAACTATTACCCACACATGTCTCACATCCACATCTGTCAATCATGTAGATGGACAATCATTGGACCAATGTAGATGTGGCATGTGGTCGGCACAACAGAAAACCCTGTCATTATAACCAAAATCCCATGAGAAAATTTCCTTCCAGATGTGGACTCAAATAAATCCATGTCCTATATATAGCTCTGTGCCAAGACAGAATATTTTAGACTGCTCAATCATTGTACTCGATAGCAATTTAAATCAAACAATCAATCAGAGCTTTTCAAACCAAGACAGTTTCTAGCTACACTCACAAATATATTCCATTAATATCTGTCTTGTTTTGCTGTAATATTCTCCCCTAAAAGGAAGAGATCATTCTTATGTATTCCGTTGTTGGAATCTTGATCTTCTCATAGGCCTCTTATATACTGGTTTGTTCTCTAGCACACTTGAGAAGTCTTGTTTGATCTCATCTTAAAATGTGTCATAACCATTTTTGTTCTCGTACTTATAATGAGCCATAAATAATGTGTGGAACATAGAGCTCTCAGAAAACTGCTCCCTCTTGATCTGTTTTTGGCTAACTCCTTTATCTCACTCCAATTTTGATTTAATTCTTTGCTTCCATGAAAATTGTGTATTTCCATTATTAATTGTGTATTTCCATTTATTTTATTTTGTAATTTTTAATTGCAAAGAATGGTATTTAAAGATTTTGTTGATTTCCCACTATTATTCTAATTTTATTCCATAATATTGTTATCTATAATTATAATGATTTAAATAATGAATATTAATTTTTTTTCAGGATTTATGAAAGCTCTCTCTAAGGAAATGAGGCTGGACTCACATAACATCAAGTTCACCTGTGCATATTCATACTTCGTGAATAGTACAACAGATTTACCAGAACAACTTGATCTCAGGTAATATTTAGACTAGGTAATTAATCATAAACAATCATTTTTGAAGAGAAAAATTTACACCTAAACTGGGATTTGAACACAAAATCTTTTGTTCTACGTACTAGTGTATTGACCATTATGCTACCTGGCTGTAACATTCCAAACAGATATTTTTTCTATCTCTTAAATAATCGCATGTGCATGCAGCAGTGAATCATTCTTCACCATGCAAAGTGGCTGCTTACAATTCAGGAAGATATTGAGAGGAATTATTTCCTTTATAAAAAACAACTAAATAACTCACTGGCGCTACCGAACCCATAGGTTCATGGCTGAGCTGACATAAGCTCCCCATACATCATACCTTCTTTATTCATTATTATTACTATTATTACTATATACCTCCTAGCATTTATAATAATTATTACAGCTATAAAAGTAGTATTAAATCCTATCAATTTCCTGAATTAGAAGCAGCCATGTTGTGTTGTGAATAATGCTTCACTGCTACAAGCACATGGGATTATTTAACCCATTCACCTCAAAAGATGAGCTAGACTCACCGGATATTAAATGGACTTCAACTCAGAAGACGAGGTATACTCGCTGAACTCTGCTGTTACATATTTTGCCATATTTTGTACATCCCTTGGCAGGGTAATCTTTTTTAACATTTATGAATAGTGTAGGAATGTGTTTTTTCCTTCACCCTTATTGTGATGTCAAGTACCATTACTTTTGTTTGTTCTGAATGTCTGAAAATAGACAATATAATTTAGGGTAACTTAAATCTGGTTTCTGGGAAAATTCATTGAGCATTTAAACCTGAAGCGAAAGGGTTAAGAGAGCGAAAAATGTCTGTCTAAAGTGTGATGCCCAGATAGCATAATGGTCAGTACACTAGTACATAGAACTGGAAGAACATTCAAGGTACGTTTCAGCATGCAATGTTGACAGTTCCCCTGTCAGAACAATTATTACACCAAAGAGTGTCAAACAGACAGGATCTTTATATTAAGACTAGAGGGAAAACCAATCAATAAGTAGACCTAGAATGACATGAGAGAATAACATTAGCACTGATTTGAGGGAGGTGAATTATACAGGGGAATGATTGAAAAACTTAGTATGGATAATCATTATAAATGAATCATATTTTACACCTCACTTCATACATTTTTGTACAAATCCAAGACCAGTTTCAAAAGGCCTTCCTTTTACTGTCAACTTGCATCTGACTGTTGATTGAATGGTTGGCAACCCTATAAGCCCATTCTTCTTCCCTCTGTTGGAGAGAAGGATAAAATTATGAATTTTTAAATTCCGAGGGAAAAGGATTTGATTTGGAAGTTCGTCTGTCAACCAAGGATGGAAGCAGAATGAGTTTACAAGATTGCTAACAGTCAGATGCCAGTCGAAAATGAAAGTAAGACTTTTTTAAACCAGCCCTGGGTTTGTACAAAATAACAAGGTGAGGTGTAAAATCTGATTCATTTACTGATTATTTAAATGACCTCATGTTACTTCCTAAATATATCAATTAGTATGGATGTATGGATAGCTCATGTCTACTTGACCATAAATATCTGGATTGATATTCCAGTTACTTACTTTCTTAAGTCAATGAAGTAAATTAAATAACTGTTATATTAAGAACTGTCTCGCAAAGGTCGTCAACAGGTTGATCTGTCTGATTCATCCGAGGCTTGGTTTGAGACTTGAAAGCAAATGTAAATTTACATGGATAGAATACTCCAAGATTGGCGACAGCTGAGACATGGTTCTATCCAAATTAATAGAAACCATAAAATAGACTCTTTGCTTTTTGCAGATGATTTGGTATTAATAGCTCCAACAGAAACAGATTTACAGTATTCTATACACAATTTTAATATAATTGCAAAAAGGTACAATATGGAAATCAATACAAAGAAAACTAAAGTGATGGCCTTTTGTGGGAAATACCCTATACCTAGCAAAATTGTTTTGGATGATGAAATTTTAGAACAAATAAATTAATTTAATTATTTGGATTATAATTTAACATTTCAAGATGAAGTTGATATATCAAAGAAAATTACAAAGAAAATTTAAAACAAAGCAACGGGGATAATTAACAGTATAATGAAACCATCTTCAGTACAGAAGAACACAAGATTATGGCTTTATAAGGTTCTCGCAAGACCAGTATTAAGATATGGTAGTGAAGCATGGACAATATGACGAAGAGATAAAAGCCGAATAACAGTAAGTGAGATGCGATTTATGCGCTGTACAACAGGCTACACAAAGTGGGACCATAAAAGAAATGAGGAAATTATGGAAGAGTTGGATGTAGAACCCATTCTTCACCGTACACAAAATTACCAGAACTACTGGAAAGCCCATCTTCAATGAATGCCGTCTCATAGAATTCCAAAAGCCATACTTCACTACTGCCTCCAAGGCAGAAGATCGCTGGGACGTCCAATAAAGCTCTGGATGGAAAATTCCTCTTAGAGACCATAACAAGCCACACGACCTAATACTTGCATGGTTGATGATGATGATGATTAAGACCTGTCTGCTATAATTTGTTAGCTTTCTGGATAGATACTAGGTGGTCAGAGAAAAATACAACAGTACTGATACCACAGACATTAAACCCTACTACCTTCGTAGTTTCACTTTGTATATATTTTGTGTTTTGTCAATTATTATATTATTTTTCACATATTTTGTATTTGTATTAAATTACATTACCTATTTTGTAAATGTATTTGCCATTGTGCAGCTAATAACTTCAGTCAAATGCCCCTGCATTTAATTAATCAGCAGGTCCTATACCTTTGTCCCATCTCCGGAATTTGATTGCCATATCTCTCTGTCATTCCAATTGTCTTCTCCAATTGCATTGTCTAGCATAACCATTCTAATTCCTTCTCTCCATTGCACTGTAGATCTTCCTCCTATCCTTCTGTTCCCTGGATTATAAATCAAAGTTCTTTTTGACCATTTATCCTCTTCCCCTTTTTCATATGACCATACCATAATAACTGCCCAGTTTCTATCCTCTCAGCACTTGTAAAAGTCTTTTCAGTTTGTCTTCAAATTATTGCATTTGGCACATGTTGTAATTTAACAATCCTGCATGCTCTCCTTAGGAAGTTCATTTACACTGTCTCAATTATCCTTGCATCTTTCCCAGATAGTTGCCAACATTCAGACCCATATTATAATATTGGTTCCACCACAACGCTACATATACACTCAACTTTGTGTTAATGTTTATTCTATTTGAGTATAACACCTTATTTAAAAGAAAAGAAAAATAGTTTTCTTCCCTTATTGTACTTGATTGCATATGTCCTTCTGGATTGTTCCCTCTGCTAATATAATGTTTTCCATATACTTATATTCAAATAAATAAATAAATGTATTTATTTATATAAATTAAATTAAATAATAACTAATGACACTGTATATTGCAGAATACCTGAACTGTCTCCTGAACATGCAGCTATTGAAATTGTAAATGCAGTTCGACATAACATAGATACCATTACTGTTCCTAAGAGTCTACTCTTCTGGTTAAATGTGTTCAGGTGCGTATATTGTTAATTCAAATTTTTCTATCACTGCAAGATTGAATACCACATCAGAAAAGTTGAATTATAATAAATTAAGGGTGTCAGGTGAAAACTAGAGTTATTAAGGCATAATAACAAAGATGATGATGTAACAGCTCTATTCTTGTAAAATCTTTAAAGAAAGAAAGCTGTGAAGAGAGGTAAAAAGTAACCCATAATCAAAATATATTTTTTGTATTAGTTAAGGATACATTTAGCTTTGAAATATATGGCATATTTTTATATATATTAAAACCATTCTGTCTGAATTAACTTTTAAATATAGTAACCATATTGGTACACATTCTCAGGTACAACTTGAGGCAGAAGTTAGATTAGGAGGGAAGAGATCAAGAGGTCAGCTGAGATATAGATGGGAAGAACAAATTACTACTACTAATCAGAATCAGACAGTGTTTGAGATGGAATAAAAAACTGGGTTGGTTGAAGCTTATACCATGCTGACATAAGTAGCAAAATGACAAGAGTGAAGTGATTAAGATAATACGGGGTGGACTTTTTAAGTTTAATTCCTTATAATTTACTACAACAATATTTCCGTAATCATCTGTATATATTATGGTGAAATTAAACGTTTCTTACCTCTCCTCATATAAATCTTCTAAGTAGATCGCAATTTCGAGACCATAACAGCCTCATCTTCAGTACAATCTTGGTGACTGATGTTATGTCGATTGGAAGAAACTCTTCTTCTTCCCTCTGTTGATGGACCGATGAACCTCTGGATCAGGTCAAAATTTGCGGGAATTTTGATCCAGAGATTCATCGGTCCACCAACAGAAGGAAGAAGAAGAGTTTCTTCCGATCGACATAACATCAGTCG